>BJBW01012676.1:0-45714 GCA_004320125.1 Scolopax mira | reverse complement strand
GGGACACCACTTGTCACTGCTCTCCATCTGGACTTAAAGACATTGAGTACAACCCTCTGGATGCGACCATCTGGCCAATTCCTTGTCCACTGAACACTCCACCCATCAAATCCATATCTCTCCAATTTGGCAAGCAGGATGCTAGTCACTCCATCATAGAAGGCCACTAGGTTAGTCAGGCAGGACCTGCCCCTAGTAAAGCCATGTTGGTTCTATTGGTTCTTCAGCTAAGGCTCATTTTCACATTGATGGCAAGACAAGGCTTGCAGGTTTCAATGGAGTTCTACAGAGAATCTAACTCAGATGGTAGCTGGCAAAGATGAAAATACTGCTGTAGAAACCTAGGCAAAGCAGAAAAAAAGTTCTTCAATAAATAACCTACGGCCCAGTATTTTTGGAATATATTCCTAATATATTCTAAATCCCAACTCAGGAATGCCTGAATCTGGGCAGGAGGGAACATTTTCTGTGCTTTCGCTTCTGCAGTGGTAGAGGCTAGAGGGTCATCTGCTGAGAATGAGACCATAGGAAGACACTCATCAAGTATCCAGCTATCCCTGAAATGTATTGGACTTTACACAGAGAAAAGTGGCTGGTCAGCAGAGGCTGATTCAATAGTTTCCTATTCTGGTTTTCGATAATCTCTCTTTACATCGTTCATAAACTCTCATGGGATCACAGAGTGATGTAGAGAGCTCTACACATATGGGAAAATCAGATTTTGCTTCATTAACAAGTACCTTCTTAAACCCATTATTACAAAGAAATAAAATGGCATTAGAACTGATGAGAGATCAAGGAGGCAAAACCAGGCAGAGCCCCCGCTGCAGTGTGCCATGCCAGCTCAGAGAGCCCAGCGCTCGTGTAGGCAGATGGCTATTTCTTAATGGGAGTGTTTTGGTTTAGAAATATGAAGGCCCTATTTCTTCCTTGTTATAACACACTTAGTGAAGAAGCAGAGTTAAGCAAGCACATGAAATATGGTTTGGTGACAAGAATGTTTAGATTGTCCCTGATCTGGGGATAGAAAAAACCCACATGTCTCTCTTGATTACATTTGGAAAAGCCAGGAAGCTAAAACTTGTGTAAATCACCTGGAAACACCTGAAAAATCTTTCACTAAAATAGCTACTAAAATTGCAATTTCTTAATTTATTTTTTTTACTATTTATGCACCAAATCTAAGTATCATTGTGTTATTTGGTTTATTTCCAAGTTAACTGCCACAATGTACCTTAAAATTGGAAGGCTTCAGGGCTTTTCTGCAGTAAGTCTATCAGCTGCCACATGGGGCTAAAATTCAGAGAGAAGATGAAAAGCAGAACAAAACTTGAAGTTCCTCCCTCTCAGCACACTCAACACTAGATACACTGCTTTTTGTCATTGTCCATCAACAGGAGTAGAAGATAATGTTCCACACAGCATTAAAAAGGACACTGTCAACCTAGCTTTAATAAATTAAATCAAAATCTAATAAAGTTACTTTCTCAAAAGGGCACCTGCCTCTGAGATCATCTCCTCTATATTCTTTCTCATTATTTAAACTAATTTTATCTAATTTGATTTTTGTATTACTTTTCCATTCTCTGCTGCTGTGAGACCATTTTTCCCCCTACTCGGATGCAAGCAGCTTGCAAAGATTCCCCTGATGATGTCTGGAAGTAGGACTGAGATCGCAGGGACCCTTAATGCACTGTGAGAGTTTTATGCACCCACATGCACCCATCTGTCTCCCTTCATTGCTTCTTCTCTTCCTTAGCTTCAAGCAGAAGGAGGCAAACTGGGAAAAACACTTAAGTCTGATATTGTAATTCTTTACTACCCTTGCTGCATGACATTAGGATACTTAAAGACATTACAAAAGGGTCTTTGAAACCCCTGAGTAAGAGAGGAAACTGTAGTATTTGTATCCTGAGTAGCTGCTCTCTCCACTGTCCTGTCCTACAGAAAGGCAGCCACAGCAACATGTAAGTTTTGAAAGGTTGGAGCAAGCCTGCCTTGCTGTGAGGAGAAAAGGAAGAAGGGTGGCAAGCCTATGTCAAGACTGAGGCTGAAGATGTACGAATGTATATAGCATTTCATCTAGACTCTCACCTCACAATCCTGCACTCAGTAGCTTGACTGATGCCATGTTTCTGCTCAACTTGATAATTATTTGGATCCCCTACAGAGACTTTCTTCTTTACAACATCTAAGATCAATTTTGGGTGTGTCCTTAAGATCTTTTTTGCTTTTATGCTCACTGATGCCATCAAGTCTTCAAGGCCCTCAGACCTCCATGAAGAATCCACTGTGTGGTGGTTGGATTTTTTTAAATCAGAAGTGTCTCAACACTAAAAAATCTCCCTGTATAACTATATCATTCAGACCCTAGCACACCAAATAAAGTAAATAGTTAATTTTCCATGGCAGTTTGGTAGTTATTCTGTGTTTTCCCCTTAAGTCTTTTGGGTAGGCGGAAAAGGAAAGCTTCTCCTCATATCCATTGGAGTAGTGACTTCTTCAGAGTGATACCTTCTGTTCCTGCTTCTTTCTTGGGACATCACAAAGGTTGACCACATGCTTCTGAGACAGAGAACAGCTTCTCAGATAAATATTCCTTTCCGTAGCATCTGCAGGAATTCAGATCAGAGAAACAGTACTATTCACCAGCTGCTATGTGGACTTACACATTTTCTGAACACTCTGAAACCTTTACAGATTAACTGATCTTGGTAAATAACATTTTCATACTATCATCTAGCTGAGCTCTGCAACTTCAGCCACAGTTCAAGTGCTTTAAATTTATGCAGCAGTATTTACAAGATTGAGGCTTTCATCCTAGAAGAAACAGAACTATTGAATTCTCATTTCTCATCCCTTAGACTAGGGCACGACACCGATTAAAGGGTCAGTCATTTCACATGCAAAGAAATAAATTGGAAATAATTTCTCTCAAACTGAACAGTTCTGGGAACACCGGTCATATTTTCCAAAAGTGGTGTTTCAGAGAACATAGGCAGTACTCTGAAGAAAGCTGGCTGGTGCCACTTGTGATAGCAGTGCTTGTCTCCAGATCTAAAGTGCATGAAAGGAAGTTAACTAAGCTTTTGACATGATTTCCTAGTGATACCTCTTTCACGGAAGAAATTTTACTTTGCTGTCATAAAGTACAAGTGTTTTTGAAGCTGGCCCTACAGTCACCCAAACAGTGATTCAGATAGCCACGCTTCCTAGTTCCACCATCTCCCAGTCCTTATGAGGGTGGCCAGCTGGCTCAAGTAGGCTACACCACTCCTCCTCGCCTCTCTCCCAAGGCAGCTGATGCCATTACACGTACTAGTGCAATTAAGCCAGGGAGTAGGTCAGTCTGAGTAACTCATCCCCTCACACACACATATAGCACTCAACTGCTCATTTCCTCTCCTAGGACAGAGGATGGTTTGCGAGGGCCTTGCTTTTATGCACGCAACTCTTCTCTGGTGTTTCTGCTGCCTTCCTATCTGGTCTTGAGTTTCACAGCCATTCCTCTTTTCTGCCTGACTTTCTCTTCAGTGTTTTAAATTTGGTCTGTTCCTCAGTCTTTCTGAAAAATGTAGTAGGACTTCAGGTTTCCTGTGTTTCCCCCATAAAAATAAGTATGAATGTTTAAACTTACCAGTTCCCTCCCTTTCCATCAAAGCCACTCTTTCCTTCACACTGCTGCCTTCCTGTTGAGTGACCCAGACCACTGTGGTGCTGGTAGTTTAGGAGGATGCTGAGGCTCTGGTCAGTGTGGATTTCATGGACAGACCTTTCCTCTGTAAAACATCTTGTTGACTTTAGTGTGAGCTTCATCCGCTCCCAGATTAGCAACACCAGGACCTTCATCAGCCACAGATCTATTCTCACTGCCATTTTAGAGTTATGTAAAGCCATCAGATCAACATGGAATGCTTACAAGCTTTCTGCTGTTCTTAGGGATTCAGGCCAGATGCAACCATGCAGGAACAAGGCTCTACTAGAAGTTTTAGGCTACTGGCAATTTATAAGATAATTCAGTGGCAACATCCAGGAACATCTAAAGTCAATGAAACTGAAACAAAATTTGGTGGTGATGCTGCTTGTTTTCCAAGCCAGGAGTGTGTACATAGCATATGGCCCACCATTTACATTTGTATAGCTGGCAATCACAATTCGTTTGTAAAGTGACAGATGTGGAATGAAGCCATTAAGGAACAATAAAAATTAGAAAGCCATGAAACCAGTTGTACATGATTATCACTTATCAGAACACGGCTATATTTTAACATATGGCCCATAAAAATGTTACTTAGTATATTTTAGAATCTGAAAGAATGACCTTTTTAATTGCTGATAAAATTGGCTTGCTCCCCAGGCAGTCCAGTTTTGATGAAGCTATAAAGAAATTAACTGGTTTTTGACAAAAAATAAATAATGCATAGATTATATTTACAGGAAATACCACAGATTAAAAAGGAAACTTAGAAATATGGTATGACTTTTAATTATATTTTTTTAAAAATTCATAGTGAGAAGAAGTAGAACTCAAAGTTATCATAAGACACCATTATAAACATTAATTCAACTGATTAAAAATTATATCAATAATTTATCTGATTTAAATAATAGAATAACAGACTAGGTTTGAGGAGCTAATAATACAAAGATTTATCTACAGACAGAACACATTATGCACAGGGTACATCAGTTTTCATATTCATAAAAGATCCATTTCTCTTCTTATGAAAAGACTATGAAACTTGATCTACAGAACCATCATCATAGAATGCCCCAGTGTGGTTGGTGTAAACCTATCATGGTAAACCTATCATACCAGACATTTTGATTCATACCTCTATCTTATTTTAACCCTGTTACTTTTCAAATAAAAATTAGTACAGCATGACACAGGGCCCAATGCTGCCTTTTTAAAGCATTTTTTCTTATATTAAATGCAGTAAAAGCATTTTCTTGTGAAGAAATCATAGCTCATTTTACATTTCTCTTAACAGCATTTACTTAACGACTTTACCACTTTGGAGTTACAGCTGGGACTGACTCATAAGATATTTATATAAAGAACTATTTTATCTTGTAGCTAAATTCCCATATACAGACAAACTCTAACCATAGATAGAGCAGGACAAGATTGGTACCAAGCAATGTGGATTTATATTTAGGATTGCTGAAGACTCAATTTTACAAAAAGCCTCTGAAATGATCTTACTATTTATTCATTTCCTAATAGACTAACCTGAGCTTATTTCTAGGCAGAAAGTGCCTGTGAATCTTGAGGAAAGGCAAATGTTGTTTTCACAATCCATTTGCTACCCTCTTCTACCCAGAGCATCTGGTAGTTACACAGCTGTATTGATTTGTTCGTATCATAGAATGCTGAAGGAGGTATCTCAATTATTTCCTAACAGAGCTAAGTGAAAAGTACTGTTTGTTCTTTGGATACACTGATGAATTTAAAATAATATTTTATTATTTTTCCTTGAAAAATGGAACAAGAGCATTTAATGGTTTGGCAAGATGCATTCTCTTCCTGACATCTATAGTTTTGCCAGTGAGGTAAACAAAAAAGAGATAAGAATAATTATAAATAACAAAATCCCCAAATAGTAGTCAAGACAGCCTAAGAAATGAAAGGCTGAGAACAGAATTTTGTAGTTTGGGGGGGGGAGAAAAAAGAAGAAAAGAAAAAAAAAATAGTTTTACTGAACCCACACATCCTCTCTGGGGGCAGAGGGCTATGGGGTGGGCTCCCACTCACCATCCTCTGATGGTCCCAGACCAGTGGAGTGTGTGTGTGCCCACCTGCAGCCTTTGCAGAGCAGCAGCCTCCTTCTTCTCCTTCTCCTTCTCCTCCTTCTCCTCCTTCTCCTCCTTCTCCTCCTTATCCTCCTCCTTCTTCTTCTCCTCCTTCTCCTCGTCAACACCCCACACACTGCTGAGGCTGGTGCCCACTGGCAGCCCCTCTCAAATTCAGCCAACTCATGGTGTTATGAGTTTATCCATTCTCATGGGCTTGGGAGAGGAGTGGTGGATGGACCTTATCAGGGTCCCTCATGAGACCCTCACACGGTCCCTCTCAGCTCCATCACCTGCAGTCAGCTGGCTGTTTCCAGTAACTCTTTCCCTGTCCCTGTCCTGATGTCCCTATAGAGCCTGTTCACACAAAACAGCACGCAGGGGGCTTTTATGACAAACTGACTGTTATTTTTGAAAGGAGGAGGAAGAAGGGAGGAAGGAGCCTCCTAACCTAAAACCTTACAGTCAAGGTTGCATTATTTTCTTTTGCAAAAATAACTTTTTGCTCTGGTTCTCTGCTTCATCTTGTTCATTAAAGAGTTACTGTGGAAAATGTTGCATTATAAAAGCCTCAGATCAATATGCTAGATACATACTTATGTTCCTAACAGTTGGAAAGACTTGGAGAAAGCCAGCTGATAAACTTGAAGATAGCATATCACTACAAAGTGGAGATCAGCAGTCCCCGCAGGGTACGTTAGCTACCTCTGTTAGTATCTAAGACTCAGGGATTATGTTAAAGACTTTATGCTCTCCTCCACCCTGGTGTCATAACCAATTCATACATATTGGCAACTTGTTGATGTGTCTGACCACAAAATTACAGCTGTTCAGTTCTTTCTTGCAACTCAGAAAAGGAGCAGTCAGAATCACATGATGTATCTGTGTTACTTCCAGGAAAAGAGGTGGGAAAGTGTATCAAAATGACAAAACTCACATTCAAAAATCCCCGTATGGCAGTGTGCAAGGTAAGAAAACACATGCCTATCCGCTTCCATCTGGTAGTCTATAACCTTTTCACCTTAGAAAAAAGGGTGGAATAGAAAAAAGGGTGGAAATTTTCTCCCCTAGTTAGTACACCAGAACCTGTTTCTTAGGAGATTTTCTTGGGAAAGATGGAGACAAACTCCCCTGGGTCTGTGAGGTCGCACAACCAAGGCTATCCTGCTCTGGAGCAAGCATTTTCACCACTCTGTTTATATCTACATGATAGGAAAGTGGGACACCATGGTTATTGCTTTCTTTTTTTAAAAAAAAAAAGAGCTGGTCATGCTTTATTAGGTCCGTATCTTCAAAGAGGACAACGTGGAGTGGATTCTAAATAGACAAAGTCATCTAACATTTAACTCTCTGTGCAATTAATGAGGAAAGATAAACATCTGACTTATTGAGGCTGCACCTCCCTTCTAATATCATCAGAGACATCTACCCAGCTCCATTAACTTTAAAGGAAATGCAGGCACTTTCTTTTTCCCTGCCAGGTCCAAATACCTGAAATGTCTGCAGATTTTTGCACATCAGTTAGGCACACTGCATTCTGCTTACACAGACTCCCCTTCCGTAGAATTTATTATAAGTAATTTAAAGCTTCTAGTGTAAAACAGCTCTATGTCACATCTCATGGTATAGGTGTTTGGTACTTTCAGGGTACAGTGAAATGATCAGCTGACTTCCAAGCGACCAAAGCACCAACAGGACTGTCCACTCCTTGTGCTTTCTTTGGTCTGTCTGTACAGCAGAAAGTGAATTTAAAGCACCATCTACCAGACTTCTTGGCTTTTTAAAGCTAATACTCAAAGAATTATAAGTGTCTGTGACAGAGCAATATTTTATTCTGTGTTTGTACCCTGTCTAGCTCAAAGGAGTCTTGGGCAGGGAGTGGAGTTCTGGGATGCTATGACTAATGTGATTGTATATGAAGGATTTTTTGTCAACTCAAAATGTCTTTTTTTTTTTTTCCCTGCCTGCAAAGTCTATTCCAAGAGGATATTAATAAGAGCGTGGAGGCAGATTTTGAAAGTGCGACCACAAGCAAGTGGTGGGACTTTGGTCTTGTGGGAAAAAGGATGGGAAGCAATGACCCAAGGTGAGGGTGTGGACCATCCAGGTAGAACAGGTCCCGGAAGAGGTGAGTCTGAGGTGTTGGACAGCTATGCTAGCACTCAGGAGAAGTGGTAAAGCAGAACTCATTATAGATTGTTTCATTTTCTCATACAGATGTGCTGAAGGTGGTGGACACTTCTCCCCTCTGTGAGAAGGACTGTTCCTCTGTTTGTTTGCACCTTCTCCATTTGTCTTTTCCTTCTGAATGTATTTATATCTTCTGGAAGCTCCTTATCTTGGAGCTGAGAGCAGGCACTGAGAGCCTATTACCTACTGGGCTTTTTTTGCTTTTACCCAATAAGATGTGACACCTTTCCACTGGTGATGGCGGAAGCCTAAACCCCTCAGTTCTGGATGGAGGCACCAGCTCAGAGTTCTCTGAGGTCTTGTCCCAAGTGCAGGGATGTTGCAGGGGTTGCATGTGGCTCAGTGCACCAGCTCTCTGCTCCTGAGAGCTGAGAGACCCACAGACCCACCTGTGGGGAAGGAGAGAGGAACCAGGGAAGGCGGAGACAGGCTGGCAGGGTGAGCACATTCTAGCAGAGACTGAAAGGAGATGGGGATAAGAAGGTCCCAAAAGACCATCAGTAAGCAGAAAGCTTTGGGGTAACAAATGACATTTCATGGCTGAGTTTGATGCTGTATTCATGAGGGATATCATTAAGAGAAGTGGTGACTTCATCTGTTCATGGAGTATGTCATCTTCAGAGGCCAGAGATGACTGTTAAATTACTTAAACTGACTTCTCATGTATTAAAGGCATGTAAATGTCACCCACAAATGACTTTAATGAGACTTAAATATTTCAATCATCAGGCAACTAAGCCCTTTTGTACCAGAGAGGGGGAACAGACAAGACTGAGGCATCAGTCTGCAGTGAAGGTGATCTACTACAAGAGAAAGGATCTCTTTTCCTTTTACTTAAATTGCAAAAATTTTCATTAATCCTTTCAGTATGGGCATATTTTTTCATCCTAGAAATATTTCTTTATCATCCCAGATTTTATGCTTAATTGGGCTTCGAGCAAATGCCAATCATCGGTCAACTGACAGGACCCACCTGGTGCATCTCAGAATACTAGTCCATCTGCTGTCCTGCATTCAGCTCCAGTGAAAGTTTAATGCTTTAGAATAAGATAGGAAAATGGAGGAAAAAATAATACATATATCATCCAGTTGTTGTTCTTATTCAAGTGAGGAGCCTTGGGAACAGATTGCAATTGTTTACAGAATCTTCTAGGTTGGAAGGGACCTCAAAGATCATCTTGTCCTAAGATGATCTGATGATCTTATTTACTGAGGGGTGACCTCATTGCAGTCTACAAAGTCCTCAGGGGGAGCAGTGGAGGGGAGGTGCTGATCGCTCTCATGTTGATCAGTGACAGGATATGAGCACATGGAATGAAGTTGTGTCAGGGAAAGTTCAGATTGGACATTATGAGGATCTTCACTGAGAGGGTGGTTCATCACTGGAGCAGGCTCCCCAGTGAAGTGGTCACAGCACCAAGCCTGTCAGAGTTCAAGGAAGATCTGGACAATGCTCTTAGTCATGTGGTTTAGTTATAGGTAAACCTGAGAGGAGCAAGGAGTTGGACTCAAAGATCCTTATGGGTCCCTTCCAACTCAAGATATTCTGATTCTATGACTGCATAGCTGCTAGTTCTGTGGGATTATACAGGCAATACTGTTGAACCTTCTTTCCTCTAAGGATGCATGGATGAAAATGGATGACAGAGAGGTATTTGTAACCACAGGATCCAAGATAAGAAGGGTCACAATCACCTAAACGTACTTAGGTACCTGCCCGTGCAGCCTGCAAGCTCAAAGAAGCTGGATCAAATCCTATCTTTAGGACAGCAACTAACGTCACCCTCCAATTATAGTGACTGCACCACCCTCCAAAATCAGTGTTAATTTATCATCCTCCCCGTTAGAAAACTGCATCATATGTCAAGGTGAATTTGCCTGACTTCTGCTCATTGGATCTGGTTGTCTCATGTTATGTAAGACTAAAAAGACTTTCAATCTTTCTTCCTTCCTTTCTTTCTTTCTTTCTTTCTTTCTTTCTTTCTTTCTTTCTTTCTTTCTTTCTTTCTTTCCTAAAAGCCAGAACTACACGCTTTTAGATCCATTTTTCCCCCATGTGTATGAGTAGCTATGCAAGATCTTATCTAAGCCTCCCTTTTATAAGCTGAATAGGACCAGCTTCTCATCCTAAGAGTTATTTTTAGCGGTTTCATTTTATGATTCTTCCTCTTGAAGTGAGGATAGCAGAGCCGCTATGGTAGTCCAGCATATTACAGTAGCACAGCGTATTACTGCAGCACAGTAGTACAGCTATTGCAGAAGTAGAACTATTATGGCAGTGTCTTGCTCCTATGTGCAAAGGCAATATTATATCTCCCCCTTCACTTTGATGCTCCCTCTTTTTTTTCCTGATCAAGGAGGAACGTCAGCCTTGATCAAGGGTGATGCTGATACCTCTAAAAACAGTGTAACACCGAAACACTGATAGTAAGGTGACAAAGATGGCCATTGAGTAATCAAAAAAAAAACCCAAAGAATTTTGAATTCTGAAAATCTGACTAAGTTCTGGAAAAAGATTTCTTGAAAATAATTCTGAGCAAAAAAATTAAATTTTTAGTCGTTATGAAAGCGGAGAACTAGAATGTTTGTATATTATATTATAAAAAGTAACAGGAATGCACTACCAAGAAATTACATGTTAAGATTCAAGGATGGGACAAGGAGAAAATAAAAAAGAGAAGAAGTATCCTCACCCTTCTTCTCAGAGTGAGGCTCAAATCCCAAAGGAATTAAAAAAATCTGAATACATGCCACATTTGATACCAAACTTTTGCCCAGGAGTAACACTAAAAAGACATTTGAAACCTGTAAGGTGCACGTACTTACAGAAAAAGCTGTTTAACTCTTTGATTAAGTAACTAACTTAAAATTTAGATGCAAGAATCAAAAAAATTCTGATGTTTCCAACATATCAGTTCAAAATGGGTTAGGGGCCATTAAGAAAAACAGAATCATTCACATTTCTCAAGAGAATCTTTGGAAGTATAGTTTTATTAATAACCAGTTATATCAGAATAGAGGTATTTTTAAAAGTATGTAGTGACCAAAGCAAACTTATTTGGAGCTATATGGTAAAATGCATGTTTTCTACCCTCGGGGAAAACACAGAAAGTAATTGGATATCTAGAAAAGAAAAAAAAAATGTCAGAGAACCATTTATGATAGATATTTCATAACAGATTCACTTAATGGACACCTCTATTAAGTGTAAAGAGCATGTCTCTCGTCTTCAGTCATCAGCAGCTAAGTGAAAGGAATATTTCCAGACTAAAAAAATGTATTACACTGACACTAAAATAGCCGTATAAATAGTTTACAACCATTTTGGATTGCAGTACAATATGTTGGCCTAAGTAGATCATGAAAATTGTTCATTTGTGCTTGCAAATTGAATAACTGAATATTCACTGAAGAGGAAAGTTTCATAAGATACAAGTGCTAGCTAGACACATGATTTCCACCATCGCCCTATGGAAGTTAGGTCCTTAACTGATTTTTGCACATTTAAAAGTCTTTCCTGCAATCATATGAACTAAAAAAAAAAAAAAATTATTTTTTTCTTTTTTTATTTTAGAAGTCATATTCTACCAAATCATCAGTGGGGGGTATAGCTCCCCAGGATTTTTGTTTTCTGATGATGTTTTCAGTCCTGAAGGATGGATCCCTACCAGGAAGCTCTCAGAATGGGAACTTAGCATCTTGAAAGAATCTCGTCTCTGAAACCAAATAAAAGCAAAACAAACCAAAATGGTAGAGTTGCCTCTACCATCTAAGTTTGGAGGTGTTGTAAGTGTATTCTGGCTTTGATAGAGGAGGTACAAGCAAAAGTCACAGAATCACAGAATGGGTTGCGTTGGAAAGGACGTTTAAAGATCATCTACTTCCAACTAGAAGGGAACTTCCATGGGCAGGGACACCTTCCGCTAGACCAGGTTACTCAAACCCCCATCCAACCTGGCCTTTAACATTTCAAATCATGGGGCATCCACAACTTCCCTGGGAAAGTCTAAAGACTAGAGTAACCCAGGTAATTAATATTGTGGAGAAGATATCCAGCTATGGATGCTGAGGCTTGAAACAACAATCAGAGTTGCTTTTGACTAAGCTGGACCTGGATGACACATGGGATTGCTCCAGAACACAGTTCCTTAATCTTCTAATTCAGTGTTCTGATCTTATTGAGTATCCCCATTAAAATAAGGGTTTCCCTTTGAAAGTTTCCAGTCTAATCAAGTTATTCTTGATTCTGTTTTGCCCTCCCACAGGCTTTGTCAACCTCCTGATGCTACAGCCATTCACATAAATTTGGTTTCTTATTATTTTGTAAAAAGCTAAATATTGGTGGAGATTTGGGGCATGTTATTAAATATATTTACTTTTATGGCAAATCATAACACAATTCAGCCCCACATTTACCATGAGTTTTTAGCATTTCTGCTTCAGAGGAACTAAATTCATTTTTCCTTAATGGTCACTCAGATAAGAGCAAAAAAGAAGTATCATGGCAGCCTATATTTTAGCCATGGAGACATCTCCTGTGATACCAGCAAATCTGACAAGCCCGACCCTGAAGGTTATCCCTGTCCCAGCAGACCCTGGAGAAGGTCGATGTGCTATCTTTGGCCTTCATCTAGTGCCAGGGAGACAAGGTACACTTACTGTTTACTAATCTGGTATCCTACACAAGAAAAGATAGGTCAGAAACTCCACTTTTTTCTGTCTGTGCTCTATTCCTGTCTCACAGGAGAATGCCATTCTCTTCTTCTTTGTCCTTTCCTCACTTTTGTGCAGGGGTTTCTCTGCCTCAGCAGGTTCTAACACAGCAGGGACCTTTACAAGAGCAACTGAAAATAAAATTGTTCAGTCTTCCCTAAGCTGCAAAAAATTTTCCTCTTGTCATCTTTCTGGAAATTGCAAGATGAAGTAGAATTAAGTTTTACTTTTTAAATTATTAAAAGAAATGCTTGCGTGCAACAGTTACATTAGAAAAGGTTGAGCTCAGGTGTAAGTCCAGAAAGCCTTTAATTCCTTCATCTACTAGTTCAAACCTGCCTTCCCTCTGGTGTTCTTGAGTGATTATCCTTCCTTTGAGGAAACATATGTGTCAGTGAAGGAACCTTGCTTTTCCTTTCAGTGCAGGATTTCCACTCCTGACCTCCTGCCTCTACTCAAAAATCTTTTTGCTTGAGCAGTTTTCCAGATGCTTTCTGAAAACTGCGTTTGTTTCTGATACATGCTGCTGTGCCATATGGACACTGGGAAATGTACAGAGTAGCTATGTTTCTAAAAGCCTAAAGGTATTCTGGCTTGCCTTATGCTGGAAAATCATCATTTAGGTAATATCTAGGATTTGCTCGGGGAAAACAGTGTGTACAGTCCCAAAAGACGAAACTCATGCCGTTTGCTCCTCTACTACCAGTGATGAAATGCAATGTAAGAAGAAACAAGCAACAGAACTTTTGAGTCCATTCAGGGAGGGTTTGGACCTCTTCAGCCCTTCACCACCTTCCAAGGAGTGAGAGACAATTGATTTTGATAAAACGAGGTGATGATGCTGTTGCAAGAGGTCTCACTTGATCATGTGAAGTTTCCATTTTTCTTGCAGAACCCTGTGCTTGACTTGACTGACACTGGTTGGTGTACAGGATTGCCAGGTGTCATTGCATCTGAGCACCATTTGACCCTTTCCATTTTTAACTCCTCTGACAGACAGTTCAGCAAGCATCAACAAGATGTAAACTAAGCTTCACCAAAATTGTGAATATTTTCATAGTTACATGTCTTTCTGTATTTAAATAGTATTTGAACTGGAAAAAAAATCCCCTTAAGAAGACGGGAGTTTAAACAAAAGAGAGTGAAGAAGTTATAAAAGTCTTAAATGAAATCATGCTTATGTGAAACTAATGGCATTCATGAACAGTAGGCAATCACGTTTTCTAATGAATGAATGAATTTTCATTGATTCACAGTTTTTGCCTTTGCACCCAATATGCATGTGTGTGCATGCATTTGGGAATGAGACCATCTTTCCTGTTGTGGTTACTGCAGGAACATCAAATCATGCCTTTCTATGAGTTTAACAGAAGTAACAACACTGATTGTCACATGACGTTCAGAAAGTAGATGGTGGTGGGGAGTGGTGAACTAGAAGGACACATTTTAATGTTTTGCTTTATTTTACTTATTAAAACTGTATTTCCTGCTTCATGGACCCTCTTTCTCCAGGGGAGGAGGAGCAAAAGTAACTGTTTCTCAATTTTCAAATGTGATTATTTTCTGCCTCTAGTGGAATTAAGAGAGTTGGGTCTTTCCACCACTGTGACCAACAATCATTTTTTTCTAATGAGCTTTTATATTTAGTATTTATTCACCTTCCTTTTGTTTATTCTTTGAAAAATAAACTAAGCCTGCCATTGTTTGAGCCAGTTTGATATTGATGTCGGGTCAGGCTTCAGGTTTCGATATTTATCATTTGTTCAGTGAAATGGAACTTTTTAAAGACAGTTAATAAATCACTTTGTCATCTGAAAAGTGAGCCACCAGGAAAAGAATGGCAATGGTAAAAAGACTTTTAAAAATACGTTATACATATTCTCCAATTTTCTGTGAAAACTACGGAGGGAAAATGTTCAGACAGTCTCCTTCAATCTGTTCCTGCTTGTCCTCTGAAATTTTTTATGCGGGTCTAGCATGAAATATATGTGCACATGACAACCTGAAAGATAAATGTGGCTCTTTGTTCTCACTGGTCCCTCTGGATAAACCCAGTATATTGTAATGGAAATACCTGCCGGACCTGCAGTTCACCTCTACAGTCTGATGTGAAAAGATGTATATATCTGGAGCTACCAGAACCAACATGATATTTCTAACAATAGACCAACACCAACAACTGATGAGTGAAATTCACAGTGAGGTAATTAAATGGCCATTTCATTTGAATGTTTGTCTAACTGCCAGAAAGCTCAAAGCACTAAGTTACAGGATTCATGCCGAATGAAGAAATTGAGCTTTCCTGGATGGGCATGTAGAGCTCATCTGGGCAGGTGGGCAGGTGAAGAGATTCCACCAGGGAGCAGGCCAGGACCCCTGAGCTCAGAGGTACACCTGCATCCTCTAGTCTGGGCACACCGAGGATTTTTACACTAGCAGAGCCTGAACTGAATCTTTGCTTGCAGCTTAAATACAGACTCGAGTCCCTGATCTTGCCCAGATGTGAATTGGAATGCTATTGCTCGATTTCTGCTAACAAAATAATTATACAGTGATATAACTATATAGCACGACAGCCATAAAAACTTAGTCCTAAATTTGCATTTATTTTTCATGAAAAAGACCCCATCTGTGAGATGAAGCAGTTCAGTATGAATTCAATATTATTGGTTAAATCTCATTATGTGACCCAAAAAATGCAAATTCATCAGATGCAAATATTTCAGAAGGAGCCTGGAAAGTTTTTTGGGACTCTTATTAACATAAGTAATTACACCCTGCAGTGAAGCCAATTTTTTCAACATTTACTGTATTGGACAATAGGTGTCTTTTGTGCATGATGGCAGGTAACAAAGTATAGCACCCTTAGTAATCAATTTTTTTACATCAGTGACTGTTTTGGAGCATGTAATTGAGTGTGCAATATTCACATCGCCATTTTCAGCAATTTTGCCCAAAGCAAAGGTGATTGTTACTTTGTAACAGTTGAAAAAGCAATTCCACTTTACTGGAATTTGACATTGGACTGCTCTGTCAGTTAGGGGATGTCCAACACAAGCAGGACAAAGACAGGACAAAATTAGAACTGCAGCCCTTTTCAGGTACAGTGTTCTTCTTTCGACTGCGCTGTCATCAGTGTTCAGCTCTTCAAATAGTGGAACCTTGTGGTTTGCTTGCTTGTTGCATTTCGATGCCCTCGTAAAGCTAAAACCTGCACATTTAAAACTGAAACAAGTGATGAAATACAGAGCCAACAGGAGAGACCTGCTAAGGTTTTATCAGTGCACTCGACCGATGTATTAGAGCACAGTAACTCCACTTATTTCTGTTGCTTCAAGAAGCTATTTCTGACCATGTCAAGTAGAAGTGGGCCAGGTACTCTTCTTGAAGTGTGGGGCCTGGTGGAGGTGGGTGCATGGTTCATCCCTTTGGGGAAAGTACTGGAGAAGAATGTAGATGCTCACAGTCTAATTCTCATTTACCATAAGGCCCTCTCACGCTGACCTAGCTGCCAATACGGGGAATTTAGAGCATGACGAAGGTACAGCCACATTTATTATTATTTATATTCTGTCATAACATGAAAATGCAATTTCCAGATTCTTGCCCTGGTGGACCAATGAGGGCAAATAGCATTCATCCCACTTGCGTGACTAGCCTCATCATCGCTACATAGCTTCATCCCACGAGTAAAGGGAAAAGATGTGTTTTAAATTCCACTGAACTCAATATAAAGCACTTTCTAGAGGATGGAAAGTTAAGGCCCTGATCCTACAAGCATTTTTGTTTGGGGCATTTTACCTCATTTGTCCCCTTGTACTTCTCATCTTCCACACCGGCTGCATCCTAGGGTTTTGCCACACTTTGATCTCTTATGGGAAGTCCAGCATCCCTGACAGGACCTGGTGTTTACGGCTGCTCAAAAACAGACCCCACTCTGACATTCTTACTTACAGTGAATCTTGAGGTCTTACACAGGCCTAGTTTTGTCTTTCTCAGGAGTCCTTGAGAGAGAAAAGTAATGAGCATTTCTGCTTACGTATATAAGTGTACAGTTTTACTCTCTATATTATGTTCTTTCTTTCTGTTTTTATTCCAATTTGGCACCAAGGAAGCTCATTGATTTGTTATGTCAAGATATAAACTCTTCCAAGCCCCTATGCCATCTTTGTTAATTGTATAATATCTGACTCCAGGATGCCCACTGCAATGGATCCCAAATCCGTATCAGGGCTACTCATATGTGCTGCTGCATTACAGATAATAACAATATTAGCAATAGTCATAAGAATATATGATCATTGCTGCATTTTTGTTTGTATAACTGTGAACTACTCAACAGTAGGGTTTTTTTACTTAAAAAAAGCCCAGTGATTTCAGCAGCAGTGTAGGCTGATTTCATGAGCAGGTAGTACAAGAACAAATTCACCCCAGAGCCCTGATCATCCAGCAAACCTTTTGCTTTTGATTCCCATGACATGACTCCTTTGTGAGGATATGAATTCTCTGAATACTTATTTTCAAGGAATAGTTCCTTTTAATGGGGTACAGATGATGTGAAAATATAATAATACATTATGCAAACACAAAGCCTCAGTTAAGTTTTCAAGAGTACTGTAAAGTCTTCATTTCAGTTGCTTCAGTTCATTCCATTTTTCTTGAAGCTGTGTATTCTTCAGAATGCTTCCTCCAACCAAAGAAGTAAGAATAAAAGCATTTCCATTTGACATTAGTTATTCTATTTCTTTTCAGAAAAGAGAAGCAGTCTTGGTAGTGCTCATGCTCTGCTATTAAGGGCTATGAAACCTTTTCCTTAATTATATTTTTTCAGACAATATATTCATTTCACATTTCCCAAGGCAGATAATGCCATGTTGCAACACATCAAATCCTGGCACATCAGCCACACGCCTCATTATCCCAGGTCATGGCATGGAATACAACAAACCTGGCATAAATGGATGTCATGAAGCACAGTGTAGGATGTCAGGGATGAGTCCTTGACATGCAGTACTTTTCTGCAAAGTGTAGAGTGATGAAAGAGCATCTTCTCTTAACTCTCCAGCACTAAAGGCAACAAACTGAAAGCATATGCAAAAGCATAAAGAACACTCCTTTTAAAAAACTTATAAATAGAGGTGATTACCTAGTTAAAGGTGCAAGCAGAGATATTTAAATTTAATAGGATCTTAAATAATATCCTCTTCCTGCTTCTTATCACTCAGGATGCAGGCCATTCAGCTTTGAGAGACAGGATCTCTCTCCTTCTGGAAACCATCAAAGTCAATGATGTATCTTAATTGTCTATACAGGAAAATTTGGCCCTTACTTCAGAAGGCTTGCTTTGTTAGACACCTAAAATATATGTACAAGCAAATTGGTACGTTAGGCAGACTTGATACAATCCTCCCTTTAATTTCTTGTGTTGGAAGTATATTTGGTTTATCAATGACTATTTTATTTAGTGTATTTAATTAAATTATCTTACAGTTAAAAAATTAATTCAACCTCTAAAAATTTATTTTTATTATGTAAGAATAGAATTTGATGATTTCAGTAAACTAATCAAGATATCTGTATCATTCATTTGTAAAAAATATAGCTAAAACTTCCTGTAATCTGAATGAAATCAGGAATTAATTTTGCAACCAGAATCCGTTTTAAGCACTTACACATCCTGTAGACATTAAGGGCAAGGCAAATGTAACAGGAGGACTGAACTGTAATAAATGAAAACAGCTTATTCTTTGGGAAAAATAAAAGCTATCAGCTTTCCCAGTAAAAAAAAAAAAAAACGTAATAAAACGTTAAAAAAAAAAAGCGGGGCTCCTCCATCTCATGTTCTATTCATCAGCCTTTCATCACCTCTGGCATTCTTGGGGCATATTACTGTGGAGTTGTCTCCAGACTTGAAATGCATTGTAATATTTTGATGGCATTTATACTGCTCTGAATCCTGTAAGTACCATTCATTCTCTCAAGGTGATGTGGCTGGAGGCAGGAGGGTTTGCTATTTGTAACAACAAAATCAAGGAATAAAAGGATCATTTAGAGCAGGATAAAAGTATTTTATAATATGAGTATTAAAGTATTTTGTGCAAGAACCCCCAAAATTGTGCTGTTTCAGCCTGAATGGGCCTACATTTTTTAAGCTGTTCCACTGAAGCCTGAAGTACACAAATAGAAGTAAATTTTAAAACACTTTTGCTTTCTGGGATTTTTTGTAGCTATTACATGAATTATTTAAATCTGTTAGATAAAATGAAGGGGAGTGAAGAGGGCTTACTTGCTGTTTAGTGCTCTCCATTTAAGAGAGTTGAAACTCCCTCCCAAAACAAAAGTGCAGTCCTTTTCCAGACATGGGACAAATGAGTGTAAAGCTCAGTAAATGCAGCAGTTACGTGCCCATTTGCACGCTGTTATGTCCTGAAATAAAAATGTTCAGGCTACAGTTCTCTGCTTCATAATCCTCCTTCATGTCTCAAGGCCAGAATCCATATGCAGCCAGTGATGCTCTGACAAAGCACTGTAGATACTCCAGTGCCACCTTCCCATCCCCCCCAGCATGAGGAACCCACAACAATTTCTTGTCATTTAGACAATTATTCTCTCAATGGATGACCCCTCCCCACCCAGGAAGGAGAATAAGGTCAAAAACAAGGAAACTCGAGGGCTGAAATATGAACAGATTTAATAGAATAAGACTAAATAATTAACATTAATAAAACTAATGATCCAGTATTGATCCCAATACCAATATAAAGCATGTGAGGATTATACTCAGCCAAGTCTATCAGCAGGAAGCTGTGCACTCCCATCAGGGGACAGCAAATGTGAGACACTGAGAGCACTATGGTTTTGGGAAGAAGGAAAGGGCTCAGGGGTCCAGCATCGGAGCAAGATGTTCTCAGTATTGCGGCCATCAAGGGTGAGAGAAAACTCCTCGGTGAGCTTTACAATTTATATTGGATGTGAAATTCATGGTATGAAATAATTCTGTTGGCCAGCTTGAGTCAAGTACCCGGGTCTTGGTCCTCCTCATCCCCACACTTGGCTTGCTTGAAAACATTGAGACTTTGAAACCCACATACCACAGCTGGCTATGAAGTGAGTATTTTCACAGAATCACAGAATGATAGGGGTCGGAAGGAATCTTGGAAGACCATCTAGTTCAACCCTTGTGCCAAAGCAGGTTCACCTAGAGCAGGCTGTACAGGAACACAGCCAGGCTGGTTTTGAATGTCTCCAGAGAAGTAGACTCCACAATCTCTCTGGGCAGCCTGTTCCAGTGCTCTGTCATCCTTAAAGTAAAGACTCATGTTCAGTCTTCTAAAAGTACAGTTTTACCAAGCATTAGAAGGGACTTTACTGAAAAGTAAAATTACTGAAAGATAAATTGGCCCTGTCTCACTCAAACTGGGAGAGGGGATAACCTGAAGCTGTAGGAGCTGCAAGAGCATCCCTGAACATTAGCAGGTTCCTGAGCTGCTTGGAGCGCTCTCTATGTGCAGTCCTGAGGCAGGCACTTTGGGATTATGAAGTAGTATATCAATAGAAGAGGACTGTGTGCACACAGTATGAGTCTGTTTGTCTTCCCTAAAATTTACTGGTGTGACGCATGACTGTGTTTCTCTGTGCTGCTAATGGTATAATTGAAATACTTTTCCAGTGGTCAATTTAACATGCTTTATACCCCACAGTAAGATGACAGGAATGGCAATTATACTCCCACATGCATTCTGCAATTTTTATTCTCCATGGGCTGGGCAGAATATACGCTTGTTTTCTACAAGTATGGCAGTTTGGGGGTGTGCACCACCATGCTGCACTCTCCCCATGGCTCATGGAAGTTTTTGGTGGGCTGTAGGCTGTGCCTGGAATAGGATCAAATCTGCCTGTGTGTTGGTGAAGCCATGGTGGCAGAGAGGAAGGGTAAGGAAAGAAAAGAAACAGCAGTAGAGTGACATGAAGAGATGTATGGAAAAGAATTATTAATGAAAAAGCAAGAGAAAAATACTTAATGAAGATAAAGTGCAAGATGATACTCAATGGATAGCTGGAAGAGAGCTGAACCTGATCTATGGGACAAGTGAGGAGGACAAACAAAGTGAGGGACAGTGAAGTAAATTACTTGGGTTGGTGCAGAGAAGGGAAGAGGGAGCGTTGTGAAGCATGTGCTGTATGGAAACGAGAAGCTGAAGATGTTCTGCTGCCTTCCCTTTCGTTACGTGACAGCATTCAATGGTTGAAGAGGAGCAGCCTTGCAGAAGTTGCAAGCAGCAGTCCTCATTCCAGAGCTGGCCAGCCCCAGGCAGACCTACAGGCATTTTGTGCAGCAAAACACTAATTGTTGTCTTTGTGAGAGGTCTCAGAAGCCAAATTTGTGGTGGTAACAACACACTCAGGGGTCAGCCTTGTCACACAGGTGATGCTTCTGATGATCGAGCACTGATCACGACTCTTTGTCGTTTAGGGAATAACCTCAGTTTCTGCAGCAGTTTCTTTAGAAGCAATATCTTTCAAGGGTGAATTCCCTCCCTGGGGCTTACTGACTAAGTTACAAATGCTGCAGTCTATAAAGTGCTATTCTGACGTAACTCCATTGGTGCAAGACTCAGCAAAATGGGGCACTTGAATTTGACCCGATTCCTTTGCATTGCTGGCAAAACAATCAGATCTGGGCTTCCCTTTTTCTGCAGTTTTTCGAATTGCCCAGTGCAATGACACACTCATGCACTTGAGACTCCTCTCAAGACTGTTATTTGGGTGCAGCAAACAGTAGTTTATGCTAGTGGAGTGCCCGTGCTGGTATAGCCTTATGGCTTTGGTTTGTGTGTGAGGCCATTCAGACCTGGATCTAGCCTGTGCAGGACAAACTTTCTTTGACTCCCAAAATTTCCTCCTGTGTCAGCAAGTTTCACACAAAGCATGGATGTTAATGGGAGCTTTATAGAGGGGCTCTGCTGGGTGAAGGACTTCACCCGGTGACATTATGGCAGCTTTCTGGTTATGTATTAAAATCAGGACAAAGGACTTTATATTTTAAAATGTGAATATTAATATCCTTTGAAATACATAACTGGAAGATATTTTTTTAATAGTTATATGGAGTGATTATAGCACTTTTAAAATCAATCACTGTTCGCCTTTTAAAAGGTTCTTTGCATTTACCAAGCTGATGAATAGCCTAATTAAATTCAAAGGAGTTAAAAAAAAACAAGTTCAGAAAGCGAAGCATGCTGAAGTGCTATTTTGGGGAACACAAAATATGACTATGTCAAAAGCCTGTTTGGTGAAGCAGCATGTGATGAAAACTGTCTTACTCAATTGAAGCTGCTCCCTTTCTATCTCTCTTGAAGATTTTGAATGAAGAATAGCAGTGCTGTTTTTTCAGGACTAGAGTTTCTGTTTCATCCTCACCTTTTTCACTTCCAGTAGTGATGTAAAACAGAAAGAAATTATAAGCTCTTAATTTTTGTTCTTTTTAGAATTGTGGATGCACAGTCATTTTTACAGCTTATTTTACTGTCCAGGCAGAGCAGAATTCTGTTGTGTGAGACACTATGCAGAGCATAAAGAGAGCTCAGTTACTTTAGTGTAAAATGGACACACGAAAAGGAAAACAGATCTTCTTTTGAACTAGAGGATTTAAGGGATACTCCTGCATTGTTACAGCTATAATACTTTCTTCTTTGTATCTTTAAATATAGATCTAATTTATATCTATTTATTATCTAGTGGGAGGTGTCCCTGCCCATGGCAGGGGGGTCAGAATTAGATGATCTTTAAGGTCCCTTCCAACCTAAATCATTCTATGATTCTATGATCTACTTATGCTTATTTGTTGCTCATATCAACTTATGATCTACATTGAATTTATGTCTTTTTTCTTCCTTGCACTTCAGAAACAACAGAAGGATGCTACAGACATTTACATTTGCTTATTCTAAACTTTTAGTGCGGCCTTCTTTTAGTTTCTCAGGCTTGTCTAGTTTTCAAAGATGGCAGCAGGAGTTAATATTTCCTTAAAGATGGTCTGTGCATCTCCTACAGGAGAAGGTACCTAATCTGGCATTTGGATGCTGAAGAACCAAATTATCTTTTCTGTAAACAGATCAGCTGTTTGCTCACCCTCCATGATAGCTGTAGGAACCAGCTGTAAGCAAAATTTTGAACTATTATCTTGATTTAAATGAAGTGAAAGGAACAGAGGGGACCATGAGTATCAGAGCTATTATTTTTACTCCAAATTTGAAAAGGCTGGCTGCAGAAGAAGAGAGAGAGAAGAAGAGGAGGAAATTGTAAAGAAGTAAATATGGTTGTGATTATAGAAAACATACCATGCAGTCCAATAAAGCTAAGGACCAGAAAGAAACTTGCTGGGTAGGTGAGACATGGAGTTGAACTAGGACCAAGGGGCAAGCAAGAAGGTGAAAGAAATAGGAAGAAAATGAGTCAGAGACTCACAACATTAAACCCACAGGTAGTGGAGTGAGGGAGGGAAGTCAGAGGACTCTGACTCTCTGCTCTGCTCTGGTGAGGCCCCGTCTGGAGTACTGTGTTCAGTTCTGGGCCTCCCAGTTCAAGAAAGACAGGGAACTTCTGGAGAGAGTCCAGCAGAGGGCTACAAAGATGATCAAGGGAATGGAGCCACCTCCCTTATGAAGAAAGGCTGTGAAACCTGGGTCTGTTTAGCCTGGAGAAGAGACAAACAAGAGGGGACCTTATCAATGCTTATGAATATCTAAATAGCAGATGTCAAGAGGATGGGGCCAGACTCTTTTCAGTGGTGCCTGGTGAAAGGACAATGGGCAATGAGCACAAACTGGAACATGGGAAATACCATCTCAACATGAGGAAAAGCTTTATTTTGAGATTGACAGAGCACTGGAACAGGCTGCCTAGCAGGGTTGTGGAGTTGCCTTCTCTGGGGATATTCAAAACCCACCTGGGTGTGTTCCTGTCCAACCTGCTCTAGGTGAACCTTTTTTGGCAGGGGTGTTGGACTAGATGATCTCCAGAGGACCCCTACCATTCTTTGTTTCTGAGATTCTGTGACTGGAAAAAATGAGAGCTGTGGACAGACACAAAGTGCCATGTCTAAGAAACATAGAGAAGGAAAGATCTTATTAGAGCAGTCCAGTGAGGGAGCAAGGGAGGAAATAGCAGGCAGAGAAGAATAAAATCACAGAATCACAGAATCACCTAGGTTGGAAAGAACCTTTTAAGATCATCTAGTCCAAGTAAGTAGTGCAGTTCAAAGGAAGGGGTAGGTGTCAGCTAATTTGAGGAAAGGGACAAAGCAATAGAGGAGGATGCTGAGCTACCTTAATAGATCTGTGGTTTTTAAACATTGTGCTCAGTGAAATGTGGGTTGACTTTTCTTCAGACAGGTTTTGAGGCATGTTCAGGATTATCCTTTGCCTTGGAGGAGAAAGAATGAGAGAATACACTGGTTTTCTACAGTATGTTTTAGAAAAATAAATAGAAGAATTTTAAGTAAAAAGAAAACTGCTAGCAGCTCCTTGTATTTTTTGGATTATTTTTTTTTGCTAGCATATAAATTTGACATTACTTTCTCTTTGCTTCCAGATGCATTAGCACACACTTTTCTACAAGAATAGTGTCACTGGCAGGTTTGGATTGACTTCTGCCACTGACTGACTAAGAAAATGAAGACTTCTGTGGGAGATAAGCTAATAAGTAGCTACATACAATTTCTATTTGTATCTTTTTTTACATTGTGCAGAGGTTATCAGACAGCCAAAGTTCAGTCACTCTCAAGTGCAGTTCACAGCTCAGGAATATACAGGTGCCAGAAGAATTTACTGCAGAGTGGCACAGACTGAATTCAGTGTGAGAATGGTCCATCCAATGAAAAATTCATAGCATATAAAATTTGGAGTTTCCAAAAAACATCTCACAGTGAAAAGCTGAAACCTGTGATAAACTTAATAGGTGGGTTTGCTAACATTTTTGTTTTGTATAATTCATATGCCTGGAAAAAATATCACTCTCCTGACCATTTTATTTAGGCATTACAGTTTTTAAACCGTCTTTTTTTTTTTTTTTCTTGTTTCTCTTCTTTTTTACACTTTGCACTTCAGCAAACAATGATCTTGGGCTAGTCCTAACAATACATTTTCCTACCAGTAAGTCCTGCAAACAGCTGATGTGTCTCTATTGAGTACCGAGTACAGTCGGATGTTTGGTCAGCTGAATGCTGGAAATTTTCTAGAATCTGTTTTTGCTCTTGTATACTAAGCCAGGTTTGCAAAGCATTAATAGGATGATTACCATTGCCCAATACTGCTTTGTGATAATCTCTCAGGGTGCCTTGTCTATATGTATGTGCAGACAAGATATACATAGTGCTTTTCCATGTACTGGTCAGTAAAACCACTCTGGCTTCCTATGCTTTATTTTTGTTTTGGCTTGTTTCATTTGTAAAACCCATGCTCTGTGCCATAAGTGATCTCTAGCTTTAGTTTCAGGCTAGGAAGATATCTCCCAAGGTGCCCAATTTCATCACAGCACTTTCAATACTCATCCCAAGTGGAAAAACTCATCCCTCTTGACTCCCCTGAACTGCACAGCGCTGGGATCAGCAGCACAGAACAACAAGAACTTCTAGCAGTGAGAAGTTTGTTGGATATTTATCTGGATATCTGAACTTCTAGGTTTCTGAATGTTCATTACTAACTTCTATTGTATTGAATGTAACTTCATTTTTTAAAAAAAGAAGGCTGTGATTAAACACCATTATGGCTGCCAATATACCACCTTGATGTGGGTGAGAGAGTTTACGTACTAATGGTATGTACTGGTTTTTCACCAGGGCAAGAGCTGCCTGCTCAGGCAAGGAGGCAGAGGGTGACAACAAGGCAGGACCCACCCAGCACAGACCCACAGCACCCAAGCAGAGCAGGTCTGGGGACAGTCATCTGGGTCAACTGAGAGCCCAGATGGCCAGGGCAGATCACAGCAACAAGGCAGGGCTAAGGTCGAGCTGAGAAGCCAAGTCAGCACAGGAACTCCAGGCTTAGTGCAGTACAAGACTGAGTGATGCCTTTCCTGGTGTGTTGCCCAGGTAGGGATGGGGGGTTTAAAAGCAGATTAAAGTTAAGGGGTGGGTAGAATTGCTCTCTCTGACTCAGGGTCCTTCTCAGTCATCTGCTCCCAGGTGACAGAGTTGGACCATACCAGAACCGCCTTGAGCATGGGGCAGCCAAATCCAAGGGAGGTGAGAAGATGGAAGAGGTTGCAGAGCCTATTCACGCATGCAGGGCTGCAAAGCAGATAATGATTCAGAAAAGCTCATAGGCTTGCTCCCTGGTCACCTAAATCAAGGAAGCTACTGTGGCACAAAGTTTTCTGTCCTGCCTTTTCTTCCAGTGGAAACCAGCCTGAGGGGAGGGAATGGAAGAAATACAGTCAGAGCTTTTATCTTAATGTGCAGACCAGACATGGCTGGGATAGGGACCTGTCTCCAGGAGCTGGAAGACAAACCTGGCCTTTATTTAGTCAGAGATATCAAGGAGAAAAGTGTTATAAGTGCCTACTAATTTTTGTGGCCAGCCTGAGACAACCAGATTCTGGTATTGTCACTGTTTTGCAGTCCATGACACAAAGGTATCAGGGCTAGTTTTATAAGAGTTAATCTGAGAGGCTATTGGAAAGAGTTTGGAGTGTTATCCAGGGAGTACTTTTTCATAATAGCATTACAGTGCTTGTTTTGGCATCTCTTTCCAGCATCTAACTGTTTCTAAAGTGAACCCACCACACTCATTTTGGCAGGGCGCAGAGAATCCTGCAGTTCTATCTAACCAGCACTTAGCACAGGCAACATCTTCAGCCATTTCTCTATTACCTCTATTGCCAAACTGAGCATGTTTGGTAATTTTCTAAATCATTTAGATTTGTGATGATCCTTATGTGAGAGAAAACATACACCCTGCCAATAAACTTGAAGGCTCTTTATAGAGTGGGAGCATTAGTGCTCTTCACAAAAACGCTTTTAATAGCAGAAAGACAAAGACCTAGTCCCCCATCTCATTTTTACCTAAAATCTTGTAAGAGATTACAAATTCCCAGCCTGGGAAAAAAAATTAGCCCAGAACTTTGGTTAATCTTTGGCAACATTTTAAATAACTGAAAACAGAGTCTTCTAATGGAATGTGTCAGGCAAATTGAACTGTAGGAGGGACTGTCAGCTATGCCTGTGATTTCTTAGACTCAGCTCCTATTGGAGATATCACTATATAAAAATCTTAAAACATGATTAGCATGAGCACTGAACCCTTTCTAATAGTTTTCCTTATTTGAGCCTGATAATTGTCCATTACATCATCATTACTGCAGTTAATTATACCTACCTTTCTTCACAGGTTCGCTTTCTTTGTAGTTGAATTTTACCTCAAGTAACAGCTTTTTTTAAATGTTGTTGCCTTAAGGACTAAGAACATCCCAGTCCTTGTTTCTGGCCATGTCTAAAAGCTATGCTGTCATCCAAAGTCATAATAAGATAAAGGAAGAAGGATCTGTAAGCCATCTGTAATCATAATATGGCTATTTTTTATATTTAAGACCCTCTTTAAAAAATAAAGTTGTGATTTCCCTTTAATTCTGTCCAAGAGTTTATTATTTTTATCACTTTTCAGAAAACTGATCCAAAACAAAATCCCTCATGGCTTTGAGGGAATATCACATCTCCCCTTCTTAATGTGTTACACATGGATTCTTATAAAGCTGTTCGCTTTTGTCCCTGCTGGAGAAACCCTTCACTTGTGTTCTTCAAGAGGTAAGAGTGATAAATTACAGAAAGTCCTTCTTTCCTGTCAGCACTTCCAACTGCTTCAAGCCAGATGGAGCGTTCTCTTTCTGCTTCTCCCACCTTTGATTTTGGAAACACTGAACTATTTATTGTTCAGCAAGGAGCCACAGCTTGTCTTTCTCTTCTCATCTTATTTTATATCTCCTGGTGCTGTAAATAGTTCCAGACTGTCACCATGACTCTTTCTCAAAGCTTTTCCAAGCTTGTGGAGGATGACTCTGACCCAACTTTTGGCAGTTGCTCAGTTGTCCCCAGGGATCCCAGCATTACCACTGTGCATAGCAATCCCAGGGGCACCAATTCATCTTATTCTTAAAACAGACACCTAGGGCAGATAAAAATGCCAAGGACCCCGTCCAACCAACATTCTGGAAGCAGAAGCACGGACAGCTGTGTCTCCATAACCCTGAGGAAGAGAGCATTGTTCTGGTCATTTCTGCTTCACATTCAGAAGGTTTTCATCTAAACCACACAGGCTCTAGCCTGTTTATTTCCATGCTGATATTTAAATAAAGCTAAAATTCTACAGAATTTGATAGCACTTGTGTGGAAGAATTGAGGTTAGAGCAGAGCTGTTTCGTCAAGTCTTACATATTTAGTAACTGACATATTCTACTATATTTAGCTTGTATACTGAAGAGCAGATAGCTGATTATGCAACAAATTGAACTTTTTCCGGCCTCTTTGCAATGAGGAGGGCATTCAGCACCCTGATTACAACTGTAAACAGTTAATAATTATTGTAATAAGTACTGCTATCATTAATCTAGCATGAAACTTCTGAGATTTTCAAAGCATTTTACAGAATAATGATGGAGACTTGTAACACTGCTGTGAGTGTTAATTAAGACCTGCCATCTTTTTTTTTTTTTTTTTTGGAACAGGATTAAGGACCCAATCTGGAAAGGAATGTAGATGATATTGACTCAATTTTAGCATTAAGAATATTGATAACATTTAATTAAGTGTTTAAGCTCATGTAACTTATGTGCTTTAATACTGTAATGGCAAAGTTATACTATGGTTCTGTTGGCCAGACTTTTCTAGAAGCTTCTCTTGCTATTTATAATGCAGGCACAATTAATCCAAGTGATAATGAACCTCTAAATCCTACTAGTGTAACATTTGCTAAATGCGTGAGGAAAAAGGGGAAGGCTGGAAGAAAATTCATGCAACAGAAAGCCATTCAGTTTTTTTAATCTCCAGTTAATGGTGAACTAACCATAAAAGTATCAGACATAAGGATTTTTTTCGGAACAGTATTTTTGTCAGTATTTAATTTCATGTAGCTGGCACTTCCCAAGACTACTGAGGAAATGAATGGCATCGGGACTTTGAGATCTGAAGAAATTTCCCCGAATACATAGACCTTTCATCTCTCAGCACTCTCCTCCAAAAATCAAATCCTCCTCCTTCATTGAGAGAATGAAACAGGTTTCTGAAGCATCATTGCTGTGCTTTATAAGTTCACAAGTAAATCAGGAAAGATACTGCATAAGAAAAAAACTCTTCAGTTTCTCCCAAAGTGCTGATTATCAGTGCTATGCTTAAAAAGTCTACCTGTTCTTTTTGTGATCAATCTCCTAATCATTTAATAAGTTACCATGGTAGAAGAATGATTTTGACAGGTTAACTGTGCAGAAAATTGGCTGTTACTAGTCAGCAATATTTCTTAATGCTATGTTTGTGTATATAGCTGTAGGTGAATTGCCAAAATAACATAATAAGTCAATAGGGAAACCTGCAGTTCTTCTTTCTAATTTCACAAAAAAACAATATACACATCTGAGATAGAGAAAAATTTAAATGAAATCTCTGTAGCTGATTCTGCTTACTTACTGTGTTTGATTCATTCATGCTTATGCAACGTGTGGGCATAGACATCATAAGCCTTCCGATGCTCACCCATTTAAAAACCACAAAAGATACTGTTGATTAATTAATGTATATTTTATCATCTACTGAAGTGTCAGCCCTGGGGAGATGGATGAGTTTGTATTCTGTATTCCCCAAGGCACGACACGTTACCTGTGCATCACCACACATTGGACACAACAAAGCAGATCAGTTTTGTCTGAAGCAAGTTGTATCTTCAAAGGCAGCAGCATTTTGCATGTGACTTAATTTATGTTTGTGTAAGTATTGCTGCATGCAAAATTAGTTGATTAGTTTTGGTTTTTAATACTGATAAAGACACAAGGTCTCTCACTTCCCTTCTCTGATTTATTGACATTTTGATGTAACTTTTAATGAGTTATCTTGTATGTTCTTTTTTCTTTTAGTAAACTGACTACCATTATACTTTTGACATCCTGTTTAACTGTGACGAATAACTCCAGATTGAGTAGACCTTTAATTTTTTTTCCTTTAAACATCAATATACCATGATTTTGTTGCAAGCCAGTCTTCCAAAAGAATATCGAATATATCGGAGCTAAAGAGTGGTAAAAAGAATTGTGCAGTTTCCATGTAACCCCAGCCTACCTTAACTACTTAACATCACCTACCAGGCAGTGAGGAGGCAAAAGCATTACCCACCAAATGAATGATAAAACACTGCATGACTCCTGTCCTTCAGCTTTCCAGTCTCACCCAGCATTGAAGGAAAAGAAATTGTATGCTCTTTTCTTTGCTTCTGTAGCTGTTTCTACAGTTTTGTTGGGTTGAGTGGTTTGTTGTTTTTTTTTCCCTAATAGCAACTCTTGGGATTTGGAGAGGATACTAGTTCGCTGATTAGTTTCCTCCACTTTAACATCCATGATTTCTCCGAGTAGGCAAGAGAAGGCAGCAGATAACAACATCTGAAATCCCGATGGCTTTGTGACATTAATTGGCAAGTTGGCACAGACGCCAGCTCCGATCAGAAGCAAGCAGGGAAGTGTCGGTCTCCGAGCTCAGAGTCACACAGCCACCATAACGGCCTGATGGCTGAGCCACGGTCACGGTGAAGAAACAGCTGATGACAACTGCCGTGCAGTACCATTTAACTCATCCCGCTGTGAAGGCGAACAGCAGCAAGTCGCTTCCTGTACCATCCGTCATGGTCTAGGAACGTGTGTGCCGAGAGCTCTTGTGTCTCGGCAGAGATGCTCCAGCATTTCACCCCGAGGCAATCTGGTCATGTATCTCAGCCTGGCGAAGGACACAGCAAAGAAAGTGCTAACGCCGAAAAGCTCGGCTACGGGGAGCTGGGAAGGGGATTGGGGAGTGGGGGGAAGGAAGAATATTTCATCGTAGTCACAATGGGTTTGGAAGTATTGTTAGAGGCGTTTGGCATATCGCACTTGGCTCCTGATGCACGTCTTCCCAAATGTGTTCAAAGACTTAAAAGCTTTAATTAAAGCCCTTTACTTAAATTACAGAGCACTGAGAATTTTCTGGGTGACAATGATGTTGCTTACAGTGGACTACTTGGTTACCAGTTAGCGATAACACTAAATGTATATGATACCAGTATATAAATTAGCTTGAAAAAGTGTGGAATATCATATGAATCCATTTGGGAAGTCGCTGTCTCAGAGGCTTGCTGAGATTAAAACTCAGCTTTGCATAATCATCTGATATATAAGCACCAACAGATAAAGAAACTTTATTTGTTTCTGGGGTACTGTTATTAGTCAATTTTTAGTCTGCTAGGAGTATCTCAACACGCATGCTAATTAACACAGATTACTATATTTCAGTATCTTTTTTCACTCATGCTTCCATTTTTTCAGCCAGTAGGTCTGTTATGAGAAGCCCTATATTACTTTTAATCTTTTGTTCTATTTTAGCCTAGCACAACCCACTGCCTTTTGTTCACATATGTGGTAGAATGTCACTATGGTAATAACTGTGCTATTTTTTTCAGATGTTTTAATGATATGCTAACATTTGTTGGAAGCTAGAGATTTTGCTGGGGTACTATTTCTCACATCTGGAGCATATTGCCCACTGAGGTTTTTATTGTTGGTTCAATTTCTGATTACAAACCTAAATTTTGTTTGTTCTCCTTGGCTTTCACTGAATGAACTAAATTTGTGGTTTTGTATTCTTTATGTGTAATTTTCCTTAAGACACTCTGTGAAAATCACTATGTAAGCACAATTTATGCTGCACGGTGTCATTAAGTATTCTCTTTTAAGTTATACAGTGAAAGAACTGTATAATTCATTTTGTTGTAGCTTCCCAAACAAATATATTTTGCTAAAATATTTTTGATTAAAAATTGACGTGTCATGTAGCTACTTCCCACTGATTTAAAAGTGAACACAAATAGGATAGGCTGGAGGACTTTCAAAAGATGTATTCATCTCATTATTTTTTTTTCAGGTGAATCTAAAAAGATTTCTACTTGTAAAACACTGTTTCAAAGCTACCACATGTAATTTTCTATGCCAGTATCCCTATGGAGGTTGAAATTTTAGAGACAGATCATCAATAAAAGAATGTATACTTCATTCATATACTCATACTTGAGATATGCGAATCAATCTCCTGCCTTTTACTTTGAATTTTAATATAATACAGATCATAGTATGGAGAACCATGGTATGCAGTACTGCCTAAAATATTCTGCTGGTGAGAAGGCAGTGTGAGAACTGCTATTTAAAATAAAATATTCCATTTTTACGTCAGACCAGGAGGTGATTATGCACTGCTACTTCACAGTTCACCGTAATAGCAGTGAATAGTGAATGACTCCCTCAAAAACATGGGTGGTTGGGTTTCTATACAGGTTTTAATCAAACTGCACTTCCACAGCTAATCACCTCTGATGCATAAGATGTGTAACAGTTGGGGTTTTTTTGTTGTAACAGTACATTTTGTGATGTAAAAAATTTTGGTTTGTTTGGAGAACAGTTCTTACAGAAGTTGCCTTTAAAGCTTTGCAGAGGGATAGCTTTGTCTATGAAGCCACAGCCAAATTTTACTTTCAGATCTACACAATCAGCTTTCATTTAACTTCATAGTATTGACAAATGTATACACAATCTGACCTAATTTCATTAGCCTATAGCTTACATTGACAAAACACATTCTAATTCAAATAAATCCTATACTTTCCCTTCTTTAATAGTCATTAATTTTGAATCAAAACACCACTGAAACAGGAATATCTCCAGTTTTCAGGCACCTGAGTTCCACTGAAAGTAATAAAGGTACTGAATCAAATCCAAGTGGAAATACCCTTCAACGTGGGCAATGGAAATTTAAAACCAGATCTGAGCTTATGTGACTCAAACCTGTCTTTAACAGTTGAATTGCCAAGTGACAACTGTTTCTTGATTTATTGACATATTCAGCAAAACTTGAGGTACTAAGTTCTAATGTAATCCAATTTTGACTTGTCTTTGAAGGAAATATCATTTCTCTGAGTCACTGAGCTACAATAGCATCTCTTCTCCTCTTGTCACTGGCTCTTTCCATCAGTTTCTCTCTGGCTCACCACTCTTCCATGTCCTATTCTGCCTGCCCTGCAGCCTTTCCATTCCTCAGCCAACACACTCTTGGCATATATTTTTATTTTTCCCATTTTTCTGGAATCCTACTTCCTGAGAGGCCTCTTTGGTTCCATATTTTCTGTAAACACTGGTATATCCTTATAGCTTCTTAAGTCTATGCGTACGTATCTGCCCAAATATCTGTGAGGCTGGGGGAGCGGGGTGAGGGTGGTAGATCTAGGCTAAGTAACTCAGAAACCAGATTTGTACCTCAATTTTCAGTTCCTAGTTCTCAGTCCTTGTAAATTGAATGAAACTCTGTATAACTAATGGATTGAAGAGTGTGCTTTTGAAAGTCTTCAGGAGGAGGTCCTATCTGCCTAAATTTTAAATGCATTAAGCTCACTGTGGGTCATGTTCTGTGACTCCAGACGCAGAGATGCGATATTGTTTAGGCCTGTATTTCCTCAGCTTAAGACTACTAAAATTAAAGTTTCTTTATTCTTATCCGTCTTTTATGTTATTGTCATTGACATTTCAGGAGTACTTTCAGGAATTCAGATTTCCAGCTGTGCAGTTCTCTGACCTGTCTTATGGCTTCTCACGGGCAGCTTTACTTTTCTAACATCCTTCCAAATCTATTCTTTTCTTTACTTATCCACCAGTAAAAAGTGCACATCATTTTTTCTTTCTTTTCTTTTTTAGTTTTTCCAAGATTACAGTACCCTTCTCATCCTCCAGGTTCTCTCACTGAACATTTCCTTGTTACACTTGTTCAGCTTGCAACATTCATTCAGTTCTGCCCTAAATTACAACTGACATGAGTTCTGAGATCTTCAGTTGGGTCCTTATGTCTTACAAGATAAAGCACTAACTCTGCTCTCTGCTGTTGAGAGAACCCACATGAAGTTGCTGCTTAACTGTGGTTCTTCTTATCATTTGAGTGCCCTTCTGCCCTCATACTCCTTCTCTGCTGTTCTCCAACCATTTTCTTACTTTGTTTCTTTCTTTGCCTTTTCTTCTTCTTTTGGATTTTTTTTTTCTGTAGCCCTAGCTTATGGTGGTGCTTATGGGGGCAATGCAGAAGACATGATGATAAGCTTCTATTCTCAGCTGGCTTGGCAGGACCCTCTCGCTCTCTCCATTGACTATGGAAGGAGGCAAAGCCTCTTGTGCCAGTCACCCATGTGTCTTCTCGTATACTCTTTCTCCTACTTCATAATTTTCTTGTCATGAATTAAGAAAAATCTCTCCCCATAATTCCTTCCTATCCAAAACCTATTTCTCTGTCCTCTGCCTTCCAATCCAACAATGTAATCCTGGGTGGATAGAGGCAACAGTATCTTCATTGGATTGCTAAGGAGTACAGAGGAATTTATCCTTTTAAACCTGAAAGAATTTGTTAATTGTGGCACACTTGTACAAGATGTTCTCATGTTCAGGGAATACTTGCTTCAAATCGTAATATTCACTTAGCTGTTATTTCTACAAGTAAGATTTATTTTTAATATCAAAACATTCATGACAGAAGATGGTTTTTAACCTTCCTTGGTTTTATGTTTAAACTGAACTGAAAGTAATATTTTGATTAAAATATTTGTCTTAGACTTGAATGACAGACCAAATATTTATGAGAGATTCTGCACCACAAGAGCTGCAAAGAATGAAGCAATCTTTATAAAACATCTTTTTTTTTTTTCCTGCTCACTTAAACAGAGAATGATTATGGTATCTGCCTGTGAACTGCACTTTTTATCTTAATTGCACTTTGAGTTCCCCAGAGAGGGTCACACAGGACTGAAGACACCCATTCATTCTAGCACGTGTCAGTTTTAGTGGACTTCCACTCTCCTTGAAATAGTGTGAGCTATCCCTTGCAATCCCTTGCACTTCCACACTTCTGCCATCATGTCTTACTGACCAAAAAGTTCTGGCCTTATTGAATTAGTATTCTGTGTAGAACACTATTGATAGGAAAAGGTGAGAGAAGACTTTAGTTACCTGTGCCTTCCTTTCCGTTCACCACTCTTTCTTCACTGAGAGGTATTATGAGCTTAATAAGGACAGAAGGGTCAACTCATGTTTATATTCAAGGTTAAAAATTAAAAAAAAAAAAAGGGGACAATAAAGGATAACAAGGCTATATGATCTTTTTAGCTTGTTCCATGGCCACTGAAGAACTTTATTTCTGCCACACAAAACTTGTAAAGCTTGTCCCGTCTGACTTCATATGATGGATTGTTTAAAGCAAAAAATTATTCAGAGATAACACCTCACATCACTCCAGTGCAATCTCACATGAAGATAAATGTTTCAAGTGCTCTGAGCTGAGACTTGTAGGAAGAAGAGACTGAGGAAGTTCAACAAAAACAAAAGCCAACATGAATGGGCTTTCAACAGAAAGATGAGAGCGGAAGTGTGAAACAAGATGTTACAGCACTCTGATAGAGAGTGCAAAAACTCATTTGTGTCTGATCAGTGGTCCTTGCAGTCTAGGAATGAAAGCAGAAGAAACATGGCTATAAGACAGTTTTATTTGAAGACTGAAGTAAACCTAAATACTAGATAGCCAGATCCCTGGCAAAGAGACAAACACAACTGATATAAAATAGCTTCCTTAAGATCTTGGCACTGGAAATTTCCTTTAAATGGATAGCTTCAGGTAGAGACTTTCAGCGTTTACTCCACTGGCATTAAGGCATCCCCATCTAAAGCTGGTGTCAAAGGTCTTGGCCTTACGGCCATGAAACTGACCCTAGGATTTATAACATCTCCTCTGGTTCATTCCTTTTCTCCTACTAGGCTGGGATATTTCAGTGGTAGAAGTGGCACAGATTTCTGCAGTGTTTCCACATTGACTGTAGGTGATGGACTAGAGGTATCTCTCAGAAACACAGCAAAAAATTTGGAAGACAGTATGGTGCAGAAGTCAGGAAACTGTGTCCCAAAAAGCTGAGAGCTAACAGTCAGAAGTAGTTCCTTCTCTAGCCATCTCTTTGCACACAGAAGCTTCCTAGATGTAGCAGGTTGCATGTGCCTTTTAGGAACTGGAATTTGGCACAGGCTCTGAGCACTTACAGATACAGAGACATCTGAACACCCCATCGATAAGAGAGTTTCTTTGCAGAGACATCACTACTAGCTTTGGCAGGGCCGTGTATGACTCTACAACTCCTGGAAAGGTTTCAGTCAGTTGTGAGTAAAGAGGTGAGGAGGCTTTGAAGACATCCTGGAAGGAGAGTGGGAAAACCTTTAGCCAGAAAGCCAGTAAGCAGATGCCTTGCTTTGTAGTGCCATTCAGCCAAGAGGTCCCTCTGACTCCATATGAAGCACCTAACCCCATGAAGCTTTCTCCACATGAAGAGAGTGAAGGCATGGTTGCCTCCTGGCACCTGGACTTTGCAGGGCTTGAGGAATATATGGAAGCCGGGCTGTAGGGTTAGAGGGGTCTGGCAGAGATCTGGGTATAATGGGGGCTGTCACAGGTTTAGTGCATGGTAGGAGAAGGGAGCCTGGGAGAATTGTGTGCTGACTGGTGGGACCACTCTGTGTCATCCATCCTACTTTGAGCAGCGTTTCTGACACATTTGACAGCATCCATCTTTTGTAAGGATTAGTGTCATTGTCATCTGGAACTTAATTCAATTGGTGACACATATGCATCTAGCACCATTCCTGTTGCCTTGAACTGCTTCACTTGGCCTCTAGATACCACCTCAGGAAGGGCATGCATCCCTGACAGTTGCTATTTTGTATCTGCCTCCCTTGCAGAGAAGTTTCAGACATTCCAGGACATCACGAGTGGCATTAAGTGTCTTTGTGTGAGCAACTGAACCCAGTCCTGGGGTCTGTGGTGGCTCACCTAGATTTGGTTTGCTTGGCAATGTCTGTCATAGTATTTAGTCAATGATATTCAGGTGCCCTTTCCGGAGAGCAGGGCCACACTGGACTACTCCGGTGCTCTCCAGGCATCATGAGTCAGGCTCTGGATGCCATAGAGATGTGGGTTGTTCAGCATCCAAACTTCTGTGCAGCGGGGAAGGGAAGGAGGCCCTCCTGGAAGTTACCTTTCTGATTAGCATCATTAGCGCCCAGAGATGGAAAAGCTGCATCTTGCACTTTGAACCTGTTGAAAGGAGTGTTGTGCATGAGGGTTTGGGCCCTGAGTTAGAGCATCAGCACTCAAAAGAGTATGGGGAGAGCCTGTGGGTGTGGTGAGCTCCATGGTGTGAAGGTGGTGAGAGGACCAGAGGGAAGGCTAGATGCTCAACTAGATGCTCAACTGTACAACAGCACCTACTTTTCAACACTCCTGCTTCCCCACAGAGAACTTCAAGGCCAACACAGGTTGCACATCAAGTCCTGAAGATGCTTTTGGAAGTTCACCTACAAGATGTCATAGACAGAGCCCATACAGTCCACCTTCAGCACTTCACCTTTATGTAAGTGTCTTTCTTACTTGAAGTAAAATCTGAATGCTTTTTCCATATTTACAGATTATTTCCTAGGAGAGGATTTCTTTCTGAGTAACAGCATGTCTCTGTCTGAAGTCAAGCAAGAAAGAGAACAAGAAAGGCAATAAACAACTTCAGTTCCTGCCACGGAGGGTTGTTTCAGATGTCAACCAGCAATCAGTTACTGACCTTCAGGTAGAGTGCTTGTGGTTGAAGAAGTTTTAACCTTAGATTTTACAATTAAATTAAAACTCAACATTCCTAACCAAATTCTGTTTCAAAACAATTAAGTTTTATAACATCTGACAATGATGATGACAATGAACTGACAATCAAAATTTGTTATATAGGGAACTGATGTCAGATCCAGCTACAGCCAAAACCTAAAACTGACAGAAAAGTTTGTTATACTTGGATTTTATGTCATGCTAGAGTAAACAGGATTTTGACTGGCAGCTTCTCAGGGAGACAATCTTACAATCCTTGTATTGTGAAAAGCATGCTAGTCAGTAAAGCACAGTAAGTGGTATATCTGCCAATATGCAACAAAACCTGTTCAGAATTTTTTATGCTACCTGCAAACAGGTGATATAAAGACAGCTTCATCTTTTTTTGATGGATTTACAAGAACACTAGAAAAAACAGATAAAGCTTCTTAAAGTATGTACATTTTTTGAATTATAGCAACTTTTTTCCTGAAATGCTATATTGGTTTTTTTTTTCTGATTCTCAGGTTAACCGATCTTTGAATTTACAATGATTTGTATTGTAGAAGCCTCGTCTTTCTTCTGTTTTGTTGTCACTTTTTGGTCTGTTTGTACTTCATGTGTGTCTAACAATATATCTGAGCTATAATGAGAAAACCTACTACTGTTCAATATAAAACATCTTTTATATACATATTTTCCAGTCTTCTCTTACAGACCAGATCTTATAGCTTTACACATGCAAGCTAGGCTTTTCCCAGTACTGTACTTTGCAAGATGACAAATTGGCAGACCTCTCTATTCATCACCAAAGTGGCACTACTCTAATACATAGGTTCTGTAGTTGAATGTAATTAAGATATGCATTATTGATGTGTCTCTGTAAGAAAAGAAGCAGCAAAAATGTATCTTTGTCATCAGAATCAACCTGAATATGATGGCATCTGTGGATATCAGTTTTACCTAGTATCTTACAAGACCAGTTCTGTTTTAATTAACTATCTGAGGTAGTTCTTTCCTCCATTTGTTTAAAAGGCTTCTCTTGTTTCCTTACCAGGATTCCTGTGTTCACTCTTCTCATTAATCTTCCTCCACATAATCTGAAAGTAACTTCATTTTCTTTCCCTAAATTACCCCAGTGTTTGGGGTAAGCTCTGTTCATTTAAACTTACCTTTGCTCACTATTTCTTCCCCTTTCCATTATCCATTCTTTACCTATGAATTCTCAATTACTGTTTCCTTGAAACCATGCCCCTCCTTTTGCAACTGCTACAACTTAGATTTTTCCAAAATTTCTTCCTTGTGAGACATCTGGAAAGTTAGGTCATTCTGTATTTGAGGACTCCCAGCTGTGAACACTTTCTTTGCTTTCTCAAGCATGTCAGGACTGCCTAGGAGACTCTCCTGGGCTCTAAGCTCATTGCAAGGCATGATCCGTTTTTTCCATGAGTAACATAAATATCATAGTGTTAGAAGACCATTGCCTTTCAATGAAGAACTGAGGTGAAGAGATGCCCATGCAAGTTCATGGCAGAACTTGGGAGATAGTGGGCAACTTAATGTCTCTACCACCAAATCACTTCACCCTTGTAGCTGGTAATACTGAGTCATAGTTATCAGTCACAGAGGAGTTACAGATGATTCAGAGGTTCATTAATGAAGCACTCTTTGACGTAGTCAGAGGCCACACTAATTAGGTTCAGAGATACAACCAGAAGATTCAAGAGTCTTGTTTTTTTCTTTTGTTTGCTGGTAGTTCCTGTTCTGCAGTACAGCAGTTTTCCATGCTAAAAGATTTCTTTCTAGTTGCTACCCTTTAATGTAACTCTCGGGTGACATTTTTAAATGGTTCGTACACATTTTATATGGACCAGCTTATTTTTTCAGTGGAAGATATAGAGGAAAATCTTAAAAGGCGCACATCTGTACTGGGAGCCTTGCATTGAGGAGCTGGTAATCTTGGACAGGCCAAAACTGCTCTGTAAGGGCTTGTACTTACAGCTCAACAGACACAGACAAGGTCTGCTCTGCAGCACACTGGGGAGAAAACCATTCAGGCTAGGTCCAATGCTTCACAAACGTGGGTGCCCAGCATCTGAAGGGACATAACATTTACTCACTATCTATATTCCTCCTCCTATTCTGTTTTATCAAAGCACTGTCTTATTAAGCCTTTTGTTGTCAGCCCTTTCATATTGAGATCCAGGAGAAGACCTGCACCAGCTCGCCCTCTCAGATTCCCCCAGGACAACCTCCTCATCACTCCCCTTACTACTCTCACACAGTGCAAAGTCATTAAGGCTCTTAAACAAGCACTAACCTGATATTTAAAAGACAGCTAAAGAATGAAAGCTGAAAGAAAAAAAAAAAAAGATCGTGAAGCAGCTTCCAGTAACTGAATTCAGGACCACTCTCTGAATTACGCATTTTCTGTGGCCACTGCCTGTAAAATACAGTGTTTTCATTCATGTGGTTTAGTAACAGAAGGCAAAGTAATGCGCAGGGGAGAAAATAAAATACATGCTGTATTTATTGCTAAAATACTACTCTGAGCTGTGAAAACCAGCACTTGAGGACTTCTGATTCTTGAGCAAGATATTTGGTGGAGTGTCTATACAATTACAATAATACTTAGATTTCTAAGGCAGAAACTCAAATGATGATATGATTAAATCATTGGAGCATAAATCAGGATTCTCATCCAGGTGACATTCATGAAAACTTTAATTAAACTTTGATTAGGTGTAGATTCAAGAGAAGAGGTATTTTTGTCCTGCCTATCCATCTCTGGCTTCACTGCTGTTCACCGTCTAGTAATTTTTGAACCTACCAGCCAATTTCAATCAACTTTGACAGGCTGGTCAAGGTCTTAAGTATATCAGGCACCAAACAAAACAGAGGCTGGGTAGAAAAGGATCCCAAGTGCACACTGCTATGAAAGGAAAGGTAGACTTCTCAGCCTCTTATCAACCTCCAGGAGCTATTTGCTGTCCCCTGGAAAACAGCAAGTGCCTGAGGGGCAGCCGGCCAGCTCAGCCTGGCAGAGCTCATACTGAGTTCCTGGAAGCTGGGAGCATGGTCTGCTGCACTGAGGGATGGGGAAGATGAGAGCTGGAGCGGGGAAAACCAGCTCTCATCTTCCTGTGGCACAGGGAAAACCAGAACACACCAGTTCAGCTGATCAGAAAATTATTCATTTCTTCCTCTCTCCTTTTTTTTTTTATCTTTATGTTTTATAAGAGATGGACATGTTTCTGTCCTTTTTGATCAGTCCATAAAATCAGTTAACCTGTATCCTGTTCCAGCAGAACAAGAAAAGCATTTATACAGGTACAGAATTTCCCATCCACAGTGGGATCCCTATTCCCATGCCCTCTCAGCTAATACCTGTAGCTTGGCCTGAACATGATATTTTCTATCATCTCTTCTCTTTTCTAGGCTGGTTTTCTGAGGGCAAAAGGAATTTATGTGATTGCTTTGCATACTTGTTTGTGCATCTGGGTGTCTGCCACTCACATTAAAAACCATTTTTAGCAAGACCTGAAAAAATAAGAGAAGTCTATGACAAACCATGTGAAAATTGGCAATTGTGGAAAGGGACTTATATTAACGTTTCCAGTAAGAAAAGATCTGGTAGAATTAAGCTGTAATACCCCCACTTTAGCACCAGCCCGGGAGCCAGCCTGCACACAGAGAGCTGCAGTAGTGCTGCCTCTGGCAAACGAGCATCACAGGCTGGGGAGTTAGGGCTGGGGTATATTGGGGGAAAGCAGATGAGGGGACAAAGCATACAGTAAATTGGTTGGAGTACAGACAAATTGTTTCAGAGACTGTTGCTTCTGTAATAAAATAAATAAATAAAAACCAAATACAAAAGATTTATAAGTTTATCTCTTTATGTTAGTCATTCTGGAGGAAAGGAATAAAATGCTCCCTGGCACCACGAGAAAGTTTGTACAGAATATCTGTAGGGAGTGACTCCATTGTACTAGCAGAAGCTTTAACCAAAATGACTGAAGTGTTTATGAATTTTTTAGTCCATGTAAACCAGAATAGTTTAATTACATATAAAAAGGGATTGCATAACCTTTGTAAGGTGTTGAATATTTCATCTCAGCCTACAGGATGCTAGAGTGCTCCATTAGTTGAAAAAGCCCTTGAGGATGTGTGAAAGCTGTGTGTGAGAGTGTCTCTATGTATGTTACAGCAGGAAAGCATGCATACATACATACATGTATGTGTGTAGATATAGTGGAGGAGAGAAAATAGCTATGGGCAGTGTAATGTTGTGAGGAGTAGGTTGTATCTCACTGAAAGGAAACAGGTATTTACAGGGAAAGATACAATCAGCTTTCACTAGAAAATCCGATTATAATAGTATAATAATTTTTACTTGAAGCATTGTTGTGCTGTGAGTCTTCCCTTTGATTTCCATTAAAGAGAAAAGGGAATGCTTATGTAAAATCTGAATAACATTCATAAACTCTTATCTGAGTATCAGGATGATACACAATACCCTGTTTGTAATGTTTGGCATTTGCCTAAAGATGTCTTTGGTTTTATGCAATCGGCTTACTGCTGAATGTTCAAACTCCTTGTGGCTATTTGAAGAAAACAAGATTTAATTTAGCAAGGTATTTATTGTTAATTTATTAGATAATTTGGTCTCCACTGACATAAAGAGACTTTATTCATTTAGTTGTTTAGTATTTTGCTCCTGGATTCAGCAGAAGCACACTGTAAAACCTATAATTCTCCTAATTGCTGTTCATAGACAGCGCATACTACATTCCATTTAGCTCAGGATTACACGTCCACATCTTCTGAAGAGCAGAGATCTGAAATGAGTTCAGTACCCTTATTAGGTTTACTGTGAAGAGGGCAGGCTGCATCACAAGGCTGGTACCATTTTCCCTCATAAGACAAAAAGAAACTCATTCTGCTTTCATAGGTCTAGAGAGAAGTGCCACTAAAATCTAAAATATTTGCTGATGTCTGTGTTAACCTCAGCCATTCTCTAGATAAAGAAGACTTAGGAGTGGCTCCTGACCCATTGAATCACAGGGTTAGCTACAGCACTCAGGCAGTTGTGCTGGGTGGTCTGTGAGCCCTTAACCAGCGTGTAAGGGAGGGTAAGTTAAGTTCAGCTATCCAGCCATGCTTGGCTAAGCAAGAACATCCCTCTCTCAGTAGATACTGAAAACTGCAGCTAACACATCAGTTTTATTCATCTATCCTTGCCATGTCTCCTAGATTAACCCATTAATAGCATGTAAGAGTTTAATCATATAAAGCTGTTCCATATTTAGCCCTATATAACGGCTAAACCAAGTAAAACATTTGTTTTTTCTCGCCTGTCACAGACCTGAGCCAAAGTCAGCTCTGAGTTAGATAGCAGCATTTCAGTGAGTTCCAGAAACATGGGGACAACTTTCCTCCCTAGGCACCTGGTCCAGAAGACGAGGGAGAGTTGCCTGGGCACAAGGGTTGCTGCTGCGATGTGGAAGAGGAGAGCAGGAAAGGAAGAAGTTCAGCGAGAGCTGATGTCGGTTACAAGGCAAATTACAGTTTTCCTCCTTTGCCCGATCTCCTAATAAGCCCATCCATCTTCCCGTATATCTTCTCTAGAAGACAGAGTTACCTGTGGTGTGGGAGCCTGGGACAAGCTTCATGGTACAGGCACTGAAAAATCTCTCTCCAGGAGCCATGTGGACAAAAGAGCTCCCGGTCAGCACCTGCTATAAAAACACACTGGACATCTTCTCAACAACAACTGCATCTCACTGGCTTCAAGGGTTCATTCTCTGTGCTAGGGGTGGTCTCACAGACAGTTGCCCTGGTATAATGGCTCATCACCACCAAAAAGGAGAGGATTTGCTGGTCTCTCCTGCTCCATTTCCACAATGATAAAAAAAAATCCAAACCAAACAAATAAACAAATAGCCCGCACCAGGTTGCTTTGTGCAGTGATAGCAAACAATTAATTTCCAAAAACTCAGAAGGAGGAATATGCATGCACACAGCAAGGCAGACAGAAACAGATGCAAGACCCTATCAGTTGGCAGTGCTGGATTTTAAAACCATTCACCCCATTCTGTGAAAAATAAGTTATTAATGTAGAGAGATGAGAGAGATGAGTGTCTTCTAGCCTTTCTAGCTTTAAAATTTATCTTAACCTTACTGCAGTCGAAGGCAATTTAACCAACAATCCAGTGTGTTCATTTAAAAAGCTAATTGCAGAGAGAAACTTATTGAGATTGTTCAATGTCTTAGGATTGCTATGTCAGTGCCTCATCCTATCCACATGAGAAGCACACCCTAAATACCATTTCTCCAAAATGGATGCTTTTAAGTCTAGTTTTTGCCTTTGAAAAAACAGCTTTATCAGTCCTGGTTATCACCTGGAAGATATAATTTCACTCAGTGGATTTCAGCTGTTCCTACAACTCCTCTAGGCAGGTTTTCAAGAGAGATCTCATCTTTGCTTTGCCTACTGTCCTCTTTCTTCTCAGCCTTTAATGCCATATAATCAGAAAGAATACTATCAGTTAGTCAAATTACAGCACAGATGATACTCCATCAGCCAGAAGGAAGAAGAGGAATTACAGAGACTGGTCCAGACACATGCCAATAGCTAATTAGTTGACATCTTGTGAAATCCTGGGAGATCTTTGAAGAGCCAGGGTAGGGAGCAGAAGAAGTGGGGGTGCTAATAGGTATTGTTGGTGATTTTTTTTCAAGTCTCCAAAAGAAGCGACTGATGCCCCCGTTTTGAAAACTGTCATGGGTAGATCACTTTTCTATGTCTTAGCATCTTCCATCTCTACTCTCTATGATGCTGCCAGGAAATACTTCAAAGTTAATTAGAGAATATTTGTAAAGGGCTTTGAATATTCAAGTGCATAGAACTTAATAATGGAAATGACAAGGTAGAGTGTTTATGGGTTAGAATCAAAGTGGAGGTCAACAAGGCAGATATCATGGTGGGAGTTTATTACAGACCCCCAAACCAGGATGTAGTAGCTGATGAAATATTCTATCAGCAACTGGCAGAGCTCTCACAATCACTCACCCTTGTTCTTGTGGGGGACTTCAACTTCCCAGATGTCTGCTGGAAATACAACACAGCAGAGAGGGAACAGTCCTGGAGGTTCCTAGAGTGTGTGGAAGACAACTTCCTAACACAGTTGGTGAGCAAGCCAACCAGGGAAAGCACCCTACTAGACTTACTGCTTGTTAACAGAGAAGGTCTTGTGGGGGATGTAAAAACTGAAGGTCATCTTAGGCAGAGTGACGACCTGCCTAATCATAGAGTTTCAATTCTTGCAGAAACAAGAGAGAGAGACAGCAGAATGGCCACCTTGGACTTCTGTAAGGCAGACTTTGGCCTGTTTAGGAGAATGGTTGAGTGCGTCCCTTGGGAGACAGTCATGAAGGGCAAGGTGCCCAGGAAGGCTGGTCATACTTAAGGAAGAACTTTCAAAAGCACAGGATAAAGCCACCACCAGGTCCCTTAAACTGAACTGACAGGGAAGAAGGCCAGCCTGGCTAAATAGAGAGCTTTGTCTGGACCTCAGGGAGAAAAGGAAGGTCTACAGTCTCTGGAAAAGGGGGTCGGCTACTTACAAACAATATCAGGGTTTAGCAAAAGTATGCCATGGAAAATTTAGAAGGGCAAAAGTCCAAGGAGAACTTAACTTGTCTACCAGAGTTAAAGATAATAAGAGCTTTTGAAAAAATATATCAATTAAAAAAGGCATGCTAGGGAAAATGTCGGCCTGCTAATGAATGAGGTGGGTTTCTTGGTGGTGGAAGACACAGAGAAGGTGGAGTTGCTGAATGCCTTCTTTGCTTCGGTCTTCACTGCCAAAGCTGCCCCTCATGAATCCCAGATCCTGGAGACAAGGGGGATGGTCTAGAGAGAGGAAGACTTTCTCTCTGTTGGGGAGGACTGGGTTAGAAGACCACTTGGCCAAACTAGACATCCATAAGTCCATGGGCCCTTATGGGATGCACCCACAAGTGTTGAGAGAACTGGCAGATATTATTGATAAACTCTCTCATTTTTGAGATATCTTGGAGAACAGGAGAAGTGCCTG
>BJBW01012674.1:0-32874 GCA_004320125.1 Scolopax mira | reverse complement strand
AATTGTAGAAGTGATCACAAACTGGCCTGAAGGCAGAGATTTCACAATGCCACCAGAGGAGGTGGTAATATGTGCTGAGGAAGTCCCACCTTATAATGAACTTTCAGATAATTAGAAACAGTATGTTTTGTTCACTGGTGGATCTTGTCGTATTGTAGAAAAGCATCGAAGATGGAAAGCTACTGTATGGAATCCTACTCAACGAGTTGTGGAAGCTACCGAAGGTGAAGATGAATCAAGTCAATTTGCAGAAGTAAAAGCTATCCAGCTGGCCCTAGACATTGCTGAACGAGAACAGTGGCCAATACTCTATCTCTACACTGACACATGGATGGTGGCAAATGCTCTGTGGGGATGGTTAAAACAATGGAAGCAGAGCACTTGGCAGCACAAGGGTAAACCCGTTTGGGCTGCTGAATTATGGCAAGATATTGCTGACCAGCTAGAGAAACTAGTCATGAAAGTACGCCATGTAGATGCCCATGTACCTATGAGTAGAGCCACTGAGGCAGTTGGACTTGATGATGTCGAAGGTCCCTTCCAACCATTAAGATTCTGTGATTCTGTGAATTTGTTTGAAATTGGAGAGAAGCTTCCAACTACCAAGGTTTCTGGTAGAATTTTTAAAAATAGGAATGGGCAAACATTAGCAAACTGTGTTCCTAAAATAATAATTGAAGTTACAAAATATATGAAAGACATTCTCTGACTTGATTTGCTTTAATTATAAAGAAAAGGAAAAATAGTCTCAAGCCTCCTTTTGACTACTGAAATACAGAGTGCACATTTTCCTCCTCTTTATAATTCAATTTTTCTATTATAATAGTGTTTTGTCAAGTATCTATTTTAGAAAAAAAGACTACAGGCCTAAAATTGTGCATGTTAAATTTATTTATCGAACAGATTTTTAATCAACTGTCCATCAAGTGAAGATCTGCTTAAGAATAGTAATAGAAGTAAAGAGAGTTTTTGAGGATGCTGGTTGAAACTTTCTATATATGAAACTCATTTACCACATCAAATGTTACAAGCTGAAACTACTCTTTCAGCTCAAAGAATACTGTGATGTTTCTCAGGTTAGTTACCAAAAGATACCAGTACATATTTTATTGTTTTTTACATTTTTACATATGTAACATTGCTGTTACGTATTTCATTGTTTTTTTTTAGGAGATTATTCTTGGTAATATGGGTTTGCCATCTAATGAAGAAGCAGAGACACAGTTTTTCTCATATATGTATGCATACCACCATTGTTCCCCAAAAAAGTAATGAAGAATTATGTAAAAGATATATAATTAAAGAATTTTCATGGTCCCCTATTCTACTTATATTAAAAAATCTTTGTAGCTACCTGTTTAAAGAAAAGAAGAAAGGATCTTTTAAAAAGTATTATGATTTGGCATATTTACATACTTCAGGTAGAAAACTGCTCTGAAAAAATGATCATCGATTTAACCTGTTCATAAAAAATAGGTTTTAGTATGTATATTTCAACTAATTTTTCTAAATGTAAAAAGAAATTTAGGGTTATGTAGCTTCCATCAAATGTTTATTATTATATTAAAACCTCTTTTTTTTTTTTTTTTCCTGAAAAGTCTGCAACTAAAAAATTATTTCAACATTTTCTTTTTTGAACTTTCAACTAATATTTCCCATGAGTTTAACAAGAATTTACAAATGGCAACACCTTAAAGGTAGATGGTAATTTCTCATAAGGACCAGCAAATTTATAGCTTTTTATACACCAATGACCCTTGCAATTAGGCAGTTGCTTCATTAATTCCTTTATACCTGCTCCATCTATCTTGAGAAAAATAGTAAATAAAAGGTGCAATTCACTTGCATTGCATTAACTCCTGAAGGTATTGGGGGAAAAAAACTGCCTTTCTACTCTCTGCCATAAATTGTAACTAATTCTGTAAATGTGAGTGAAACAAAATTGAAAGTAGCATGGCAGATAGATTGATATGACCACTGGGTCACTGGCATAGAGAGGAAAATCTGAATTCTTCCCTGGTGTAATGCTACTGAAATTGATTTACACCAGGGATGCATTTGGCATGAAGACTTTGAAAGCACATATTTGAAATGGAAGTTATATATGCACTGTGGGGTTTCTATTCTCATTTTATATATTCCAACTTCTAAGTCACTTCAAATAGCACAGAGAATCCACTTCAAAAAAATAAAGATGTACAAATGTACTTTCAGCTTCTTTCTAACCAAGCCAAAGAAAAAGATACATTTTGCATAAACCAGTCAAATAACTTGAAAAAAGTTCAGATTTTAGTGAAATAGACACCTTCTAACATGTTTTTCTTATTAAACAAGCTGAAACAGAGAGTAACAATTAATTATTTTAAATAATGGAAAGTTTGCTTCTTTGACTTTTTTTAATTATTCATAATAAAGATGTGAAATTTCGTTTACAAGTCTTTGGTGTATTCAGAGAGTAAAACCATACATAGGTCATTAAATCAGAGCTGCATTAAATACATTTGCTTTAAAGCAAGAACAGACACCCTGCATTTTTCAAAAAAAAAAAATTAGCCATAAGATGATCAGGCTTTTGGAAAAGACTGAACTTACATTAAAGTGTTTTATAATTTTTTCTCTTCACATGATGGAATTGTTAAATCAATTGGTTTTGTGTCCTCTATCAACTCTAGATTTTTACTGTGTTCTTTATGACATTACTGTGTTGTTTGGTTTTTGTTTTTTTTTTTTTCTGTAAGGCACTTCTATCTACATTGTTTTTCTCAGAAGAGCATATCAATTTATCCTCACAGTTTCTTTCTTTTAAGGGTCTTGTCTATTTTTTTCTAAACAAAATTCTGCTTTTTTTTTCTTTTTTAATTTGCTTAGATATTTTTCCCAAGTTTTACTTATAAGCAAATCTCACTCAGTAGGATATATAAGAAAAAATATCTTTTTTTTCCTAATGGAAAAAGACCACTAGTGCATTTGTATAAACCTAAGGAAACGTTCTTAAAAGATGTTTTGCTGTCTGATCATTTTCATATGCTTTGTTGTGGATACTGTATGAAAAACATTTGATCATTGCAACTCAGAATTAGGCTGGTCATGATCCCTGGTAGGAAAGTCCTGAAAGCCTAGTAGGAACTTTAAATTAGAAGCAGAAGAAAGGAATATCTACTTTTTGGTATTCAAAAGATTACAATCCTCAGGAAATACATGATTCAAATATATTTTGAAGAATTTCAAAATATTATTTATCTATCTCAACAAGATAGGACTTTGTATTCTGGCTGCACATCTGCACTACCGATTAAGTATCAGGTAACGGTAAGGCCAAAGTAATAGTTTGGAGAACATTTATTATTCTGTTAACTTTACTTGATATAGAAAATAGCAAAACTCCTCCTAAAAAATTATTTTTAAAAAATTGAGGATGCTCCATTGTTAATAATAATAAACTGATTCAAAAGAGGAAGTAAATCTCATATGTTTGATCCTGATACTTTTATAAAACACTGTAATATATGTTTTCCTATCTCTGCCATAGCAAAGTACTTTGCAGAAGTTTTTGCTGTATTCTGGTAGGTTTTATTTAGAACCCAACCATGAAAAAAGCAGCGCAGTTTATTATGCTTGCTTGTCTACAAAACAGCTCCTCTGCTGGAGTCGCCTATTCTGATCCTAGCACAAGCTCCCACAGCAGAAGATATCCAGCCTTGGAGGATGGCAGATGTTGTTTGCAGATCTCCTTAATAACTCTAAAGTATAGATAATATTTGCTAGTCAAAAGTGCCTGCTAGAAATACTTCTATCTCCTGTGGTATGTATCAACTACAGCCACTGCCTTTTCAGCAGCCACAGCTGGCATCTGGCATGATAAGAAGCACAAGCTCACAAGCCATATGAACCCCCTCTGCCAATAGGTCTATGATAAGAGAATTTGGCACAAATCCCAATATAAATCAAAACCATTATTTTGAACTACTGCTGCATAGCTCTAATTGTCTCTATTGAAATATAGTAAAATGAAGCCTTTATGTTCTCCCCCAGATTGCATGCTCATAAATTATCCTAAGTCCAACTTTGCCGAGGTTGCTAGTTTTTCCAGCAGAAATTAGTCTTTTTCAACAAAATTTCCAACAATATTATTTCTAAGTCTGATGGTAAGATTTTCTCTAAATACAAAAGAGAACAATTAGCCTTTACAAGTTATATTTCTAAGGTTTCTCAGTAACATTAAAACAAAATTATGTTTATCATATGCTCTTGCTCAGTCTGAAATGTTGACTACATTATCTGAAGAACGTATTTTTACCTAGGCTAAACACAAATTAGATAAATCTCTGTCTTTAAACAGTTCTGCTGAATTAAAAATAAAATGGAAACATTGCTGCTAGGAAGGGTTTGATTTTCTTTGACTTTTTAAAAATTCCTTGAAATGATTATCAAATAATGTTCCTATCTTAATAACAATTAATTACAGTGTGGGGGAAGTCAATTATAGGAAAGCTAGGACTTCATTCACACTTTAAATAGGTTATATTGTTTGTTCCAACTTCAGGGGCCAAAATGTGTTGGCAATGTTTTATTTTGTTTCCACCACACCACCAGACCTCCTTTAGAGGGAGTAGTTATATCTGTAATGATCAGTACAAAGAAAGAGCTTTACTTATGTGCACCTGACAATGGTACTTATTTTCCCAGCTGACTGTAGACTGAAGAGATTATTTACCGAGTTTGGGTGCCTAACTGGGTTAGAAGAGAAAGAAGACACTGTTGCTCATTAAAAACTTAGCTTGGAAGTGACCCTTTATCAATGTTTGAATTGTAAGAGAAACTGTTGGCATTATGAGAGAGAGGACCACTTCAGATTTTCTTGAGGTAACTTTCTAACTACAGAACAGACATGTAGTAATTAAGAGAATGTACTGCCAAGAACCTCTTTTTTACAGAATGATGACTTAAAGGGAAAGTTTTCAAACACTGGGTGAACAATGATGATGGATCTGATAATATTGATAAATTAATAGATGAAGAACAGGCCCTAGTTTAGGTATTATGTATTTCTCTCAGTCAGATCAGTACGGAGGGCACCCCAGAGCTACTAGAAGAAAGGGACTACTCTCAGTTGTCCTGTCTCTAAACAAACCCTGAGCCAAACTCCCAAGCAACCAGACCTTCTCCAGGAGGGGGAACATCAGGGTCCTTAAATAATCAAGAAGAATTTTGTATCTAATACACAAGTGAAAACAGTCAGGCTTTTTTATCCATTTTGACAATGAAAGTTGTTTATGAAATATCTGTGAGTGTTCTTTAAAATGTCCTGACTAATTAAATACCTAAGCAACAATGAATTCTCATTATTTTCACAGAGCACCAAGAGTGGGACTGCTTCCCAACGGATAGGAGCCAGGAGCTGAGGGGGGCACACAGCCAGCAGAGCAGGGGCGATGCATATCCTGCAGAACTGGAGAGATGTGAGCAGGAGGTACCCACAGACGATAATCAGGACCAACCAACAGTCCAGATCAAAAGGCAATATAGTGGTTATGAGACAGGTCAATCCAGTGATCTGTGAAGGCTGAAGTAAAGGCAGGCTCCGTTAGTGGGCAAAATCATGCATGTAGCTGAGATGGACATAATCTGCCCTCCAACAGAGCTTGAAAAAGAACCAAATGCCCCCAAACTGAGCTTAAATAGCCCTCCGTGTCCATGGATAAGTGTGGAGGCCCCATTTGAGGCTGGTTAGGCTCTTTAAGGCTTACTAGTGCACTTACAGAACTGACAATTATTTTCTTCCTTTACTACTTCATTTCTTAGTTTTACTATCTTTAACCAATTATTTGAATATTCTTGAATATAACTGTATGATATGTAGATATTTGTACAGATCCGACATATGGCTTGATTTCACTTCAATGAGAACACTCTAAAGAACCAGCATGTTTTGGCTTATGAGGTCTTTAAAAAGTTGTTCACAGTATGAGATTCATGTAACATATGGCTTTCTAAAGTGGGAGATAAATCCAAATAACTTTTATATCACTGAGTGATTTAACCAATGAGACCATAAAATAGAGATTGAAATCAACTTTTTTGTTATTGGTTGATTTTCTACTTATGCCATCATCTTTTATGAATTCCACAGGCCACCCAAAAGGAGTTTCTAGTGTCTCAACACTGGATACATTTTAAAGCACTTACTTTTTCATCTATGCTTTCTCTTAATGCAATGCAAAATTATATAAAACCATTCAGGGCCTTTTAGTAATATCTGATCTAATTTCCTTTAATTACACTTATGCAATCATTACTAAATTTAGCCCATGAACATAAGTGAACTGTAATATCTTATCACTCTTACAATATCAGTCATTATACAGATGGATGTGTAGTCACAAGAAATGGATAAAAATATGCTCAGGATGGAGTGACTTATTTCAATTCCTCTTGAACATCATTGCAACAAAACAAATAACATTCTCTTCTTGGGAATACAGCTCTGTCATCTTCACCTATTTTTTAATCTATTTCTAGATGATGTAACTTGAAACTAACCAATCTTTATTGTACTTTGTTTTGAATGTGTATCCATATACATATACTCACACAAATATATTTTTTTGTATTTTGTTTTGAATGTGTATCCATATACATATACTCACACAAATATACACACAGGTATAATCTGAATCAATCGATTTTAAAAACAAATGTCTCTTTACAAGGTCTTTTTTTCTTGACCTTCTCACCTGTGCAGCATTAAAGTTCTCTACTATAGGGAAGATCCTTCACGTCTACTCTACTCATGTGGATGTTTTTGTGTAGTGAATGTAATGGATTTTATGAGCATGGCACAGACAATACTTTTATGTTTCTTTAAAACTCTGATACGCAAAGAATAAGCAGTATTGTATTTCTGATGTCCAACCATAAATTTCCATGGGTTGTTGATTTAGACATAAATTCTGTCTAAAAAATTATGGTGTGATGGATGGAACTCATAATAAAGTGTAGTGCTATAGCTCTTTTACGTAAGTAAAGAATATATTTTTTTTCTATCTTAAATGCCTTTATTACAGAGTTTGCTTCCACATAATGTCTGGGATTTATATCTTTTTCCCTCAGTTCCTCATATTTTTCAAATATTTTGGTATATATAGGCTTAATATAAAAGATTTAGTAGAGAAGCAACCCAACTCCAAATAATTGGAATAAGTCACAATTCATATATTCATAAATGCAAATATATAGAATTTTTTAGCAAAATTCCATAGAAAATTCATTACTGCAGCATCTGATGGCTTAATTAGATCTAGCAATTGTCAGGGTAAGAATTTCTTACCTCAAAGAGCACTAAAATGACTCTAATGTTGTGGGATTGTAGTATTCTGTGCACAGAATGGGCTGGAGAACTAATATTCTCTTAAGTTTCAAAAGTAAGTGGAGGTTAAGAACTTTACAGTTTCTAGAACCATTTATATTTTAAAGACCATGTTCTACTTTCTATACATCATTGCTTTGATGTTTGGGCATTCCAAAATGGAAGTACCGAAGTACCCAGTAACATGCATGACTTATTAATGTCAGTCATATTATGAGTTGGAAAACATGAGAGATTTTTGCAGGTATTTCCTGCAGTTTGGAACTTTGGAACTTATTTAACCCATAGGTTAAATAGGGAAAGGAATAGAAATTTGTCTAGACCCTCTTTCCTTCATCTGCAGTATGGGGCATGAATACACTGGTATTCAGAGGTCCTTAACATGTAATTTTTATGAGACCTGTTCAGGAATATAACCTTTGAATAGCAGATTTAGATCTAGAAGGCAAAAAGACAAAATTACCAAAAGCTTTGTGGGCCTACCTGAACTTGGTGAGCACCTAATAGACACAAAGACAATAAGCATAGTAGTGTTACAGCAACAGTTATCTCTCTGATTTCTGAAAAATACAAACATCTGGAAAACAATGGTTAATAAATTAGTTGAACTCTACCTACTATATAATAAAAATAATTTGCTGTTTTTTACTAGATAATCAAGACTTGAGTCTTGATTAGACGTTTTATAGAAGTACTGTATTAATCAGTGAAGTGGTTTAGAAAAGAATTAGAGTTTGTTAATGTTAGAAATTAGATATTCTTCATAATTCAAGATGCATAAGGATCATCACTGTATACTAAAACTCTCAAATATAGGGGATTACAAAATTAATCATTTAAAGAGTTTATAGAAAAGATTAGAGAAAGCTAATATAAAATGAAGGCTTCATCTAACTGAAGGAGAGAAATGAGTTTTGGTGAGTATGTGACTTTTTACAGCACACCTATTGCAGCAGGACAGTGATTTCCTTAAAGACTTCAGTTTAATTTTTATCTTATTAACATAATTGGTTATTTGGTGAAATACAATATATATCAATTATAGGTGAGAGCAACACAGTATGAAGAAAAATATTTTGTGCAAAAAGAAAGAAGGACTCAATATGTTTTTTTAATACTGTCTATATTTAGAGACAGGTATTTTGTGTTTACCAAAAAAAAAAAAAAAAAAAAGTTACATGTATGTACAGTGAATGAGAATTTCTTGTAAGGACATACTCAGGCTTTTATTCTTTCCCATAAACTATAACTTCTGAGCAAGTGGATCCTTCCTTTGAAAGGTTTGTTAAGTTTTTGCATAGATTCTAAAACGATCAGTTAAAGATGCCTTCCTTTGGAATTTAATACATAAATTTAATACATAAAATTTAATACATAAACACTTAATAACCTTTACAAACTAAAGAAAGATTGTGGTTATTTTTGCTTGTTTTCCCATTGTTTCACAAAAGGTACTGAAAAATGATGTTAGGGTAATCATTCTCAGAGGAGCAGGTTTTGAATCTATTGTCCTTCCATTAAACACAGAAAGGTTTGTCTATATATTGGGAAAAAAATGTCATAAATTTTCCTAGGAGATGAACCTGCTGCCAGCTATTTTAGATGCAAAAACAAAACCCTGCCTTTACAAGACATCCTGAGAAATATATCGAAAGTAACTAGTTTTAGCCAAACATAGATTCAGAGAAATTACTGTACTGATTACTAGTACTAGAACTACTGGTAAAAAGACAATCACTAAGATGTGTGTGCTAACATGAATCTTGACAATCTATGTTCATGGGCCCTTGTTGGTGCATAGTCACTTTTGCCTGACTGAGTTCATTGATGAGATCTATGGCAGCTTCATGATTCCACTAATGTCTTTTTGAACCTTTTGTCAAGATGTTTGGTATCGTGAACATTATTTACGATATAGTGAAAGAGGTACAATGAAACTCAGACTTGTAAAATAGATGGGAGACTTTCACATGAAATTTGGAAAAAAAATGGAGCTGGAAAATAGAAAAAAGGCAAAGGTGAAAATAAATAAAAGATTTACTTTTACTGAAAATTAAGAGCTTCAGTTTTGATGAGGAACATAAAGAGTGTAGAGAAAACTGACAGAAAATCCACTGATATTAGAATATGAATGCAAAATTTCTTTTTTTCCTTGTGTGCATGTACAAAAGGAGAAAATAAATAACTCTTAGCTTATACAAATTGCTGTCAGCAAATGACATAATATGATAAAACTTAAAAAGAGGGTCAAGAAGAAGAAAATTAATTTTGTCATGAAATATTTATAGCTGAAAACACAATAATAGAAGTGATTCCAATGGCAAGTTAACTAATGAACAAGCAGAGAAAGATAATTGTACTGTAAATTTCCATTGAACAAGTGAGGATTACTCACAGGATTATTTAGCTAGAAAAATTTACCACTGTATTTTATAGTTATTTTTTCCTTCTATCATATTTCCAGGAGCTGTAAGTATTATAAATACTTACAATATTGCTACTTGTGTAGCTTGAAGAAAAATGGATACCAGTAGGTATGTGTGTACATATGATCGATACAGACTACAGCTTAGCTGCAGAAATTTTCACCTAAAGTACATAAGACAATAAAGATATCTTTTATTCTGGAGTAGAAATGAACTCATATAATCTTATGAATATTGATTAGATGCACCAAATTACTTGTCTTGATCAAATAAGCAAGGTCTAGGAAAGTTAAAACTGTTGAAAAAAACTTGTTGATTTGTGAGAGAACCAGTAACATCTACTAGGTTTCTGTAAAACTTCATGTCTTGGATAGAAAAAATATTTTCAGTTTCTTGTTGCTGATTTCCACCCTATGCCAATTTTAAATTGATTTTACATATCAGAAAATTTTATAGAAACTGTCATGCGTTTGATTATGACTTACTTGGTTGAGACTATATTTTAGCAACATCACCCTGTCAGTTTTGTTCATTTCTTTTTCTGCATACTTTTAGAGCATTAAATGGAAATGTCTTTACAGTTGGAATAGGTTTATTAATATTAACTAGATCTCTGACCTTATTCATAATCTCTGCGATCTATGATCTATTTTTTTTTATGAAATCAAATTTAGAAGTACAGTTGTCAATATGTAACATATTTCTATATTGAAAACGTGTATTAAACTAACGCAAATGCTTTCTATGATTTGCAGGTTTCTGGGATCAAAGTGTATACAGAGTCTCTTAGAAGTTAATCCCAAATAATGTGAATGTGTACTGTGTTTTGAAAAATAATATGTGTGTGTAGTCTACAAAACTAACAAAAAAATAAACTTTTATATTGTCCCTCAAAGATGTCATTTAGAAGTTATTCACTGTCAAACACATTAATAGATTTTGTCCTCTTGAACTCAGAAAGAAGAGATGATTCCAATCCAAACACTTTTGAAAAGTCCTGTAATCAATTTTGGGTTATTTATATATATAAAACCATCACAAATTCATCAGCTGCCAGTTTTCTTTCATCCTTTATTTTTTAGATTACTAATTGTTATGAGGATTTTGTGGGTTTTTTTGGTTTTTTCTATTTTATATCAAGAAACATGCTTTGCCTCGACTTCATCAAAATTACCTTGTGTGTTGTGCACCACATTTGTAACAGAAATGGAAATCAGTTATGATGATTCTTAGCACTGACATTAAAGTTGTTTTATTAACAATTGTAATTTTTAACAACAAGGAACAACAACCAAAAAAATCAATTCTGATTGATTTAAAATGTTTTTTGCCCCTTGGGAAAGACAAAGGCATTATCCAGTCAGTACGAGAAGTATTCAGAACCCTTGGTCATCTACTCTGACATACCAAACAACAGCAGGGAGAGTAGCTTGCAGATATGTGAATACAGGGAAAAAAAAAAGTTATAAAAAATATATTTTTTTTTCCTAGAAAATATATTACATTCTATAACACCAGAAAATTAACCTGTTATGTTTAGCTGAATGTACCTGATATGGTCAATTTCCTCTGATAGGAAAATGACATTGATGAATTCAGCTCTCTCACTCCAGAACAATGCTGCTCATGACTCTGTTATAAAAAGAAATGCAGAAGGTGCTTATGTCCTCATAGAATACTTAAAATTGCTGTGGAAATGTTGAACTGGAACTGGTTTTTGTATCTGACTGTGGAAGAGAGGAGAGATATACCACATGTGAACTGACTGCTCCTGTAATGAACACTTCCATGTTCACTTTACCCTAAATTTCTTTTTAGGATCTTACATAGTTCTGTGCTGAAAAATTAATCTAAATATCCTAAATAGAAAAAGTGGCTATGTTTCTAATAACAATTACAAAAAATAACCCAAAACACCAAAACAACCCATCCTCTCCCAAAACTTTCAATACCTGTTAGCAATACTATTCAATGTAAAGCCTTTTGAAACTAATGGAGAGACTCCATTGTCAACTAAGAATTTATATAAAAGGTAGAAATGCAAAAGTGAGACCTACTTAAACCAGAGTAGTATACTATAAAGAAAAAATATGGAAAGAGAAAGGTCTTCAAAATAAGCATTCATAACAAGACTAAGCTATTTTATGAAATCTAACAAAAGATATATTTTTGTTAATCATAGACAATAAAAAATAACAAATCATAAAAATAACACCATGAAAAATGATCAAAGGACAGTTAAACTACACAAAGAGACTAGTTCTGCCATGGGTATTTTCACTGGATGTTGTTGGATGCATGCCTATCAAGACAAGAGAACATATTTTATTTAAAAGGAAAGGAAATCAAATAGGAAAAAAACAGTGCAACCTCTGAGAAGATAGCCTAAATAAGAAATGATAAACTTGGTGATAATAGCATAGCCAGGGTCAAACTTACTTCTTCTATTCATCTATTTGTTGTGACTGTGCACTGTTTTCACTCAAGTATATGCTGTCCAGTATGGAGAATGGGCAATAGAAACTACACATGTAACTGAGATGAGCATAAGACTCCGCTGAACCAAATATAGATTACATAAAAGGCTGCAATCACTAGTTGAGAGAAGAATCATGAATATTTGGATAAGAAGAATATTTGGATAGGAAGAACTATGGGAGTGACAGCAATTAGAAAGACACGCCCAGGAGGAAGATATTTGAGGAAGGGATTATGTCAGAAAAGGAAAGTACCTGTAAAATTTGAGAAGGATGGGAATTTTTGTGGATCTTTTGATACTAGACTGAAATGGATCAGTCAGTTTCTGCAGTTAATTTGTTTCTTGCCAAATGCAGATTTTTGAGCAAGAATTAAAGAAAAATCCTTCTTCACTCTTTCCCTAACTGTATGACGGTTATAAAGCACCACATTTCCAGCAATACTGATTTATCAGTCAGGATAAAAGGAGTCATGATCATAATTTAAAAGGGCTGTGGTATGTCATGAGTGATTTTATTTTCTTACATCTATTATTGCCTTCAAATGCTCTTACTTATCAAATACTTACTGAAATTCCCCATTTGTTCACAACAAAATGGCTAGCTGATAGAATTCAACTTATCTCTTTCTTTCCACCTCATTTTGAATTAACCAGTCACATTTATTTTTATTCTCCATAAACCATGCCTCTCCGGCCTTCTATTGCTACTCTCAGAACTTCATTTAGTCTATTCATTTTTCACTTCTCAGCAATTATCGTAGGCACATGGGTGCTGAGTTTTATCATAGTCATTTAAAAAGACCACTCTCACATTTCAGCATGCAGTTTATCTAAAAATGCAAACCACAGAACAGCTGGTCTCATCTCCAGCCTCTCTCTTTTACCCCCGTTTGCTATATTGCTTTGCAGATGCTATGTGTTGTTAACTATAAGTCATTTTAGCTCCTTTAAGGGTTGTGTTTTCATGGAATACTGGCAAGATAATTCAAAAATTAACAAATCAAAGTAATAATATGGATGTTTAATTACGCATCTAATTAAATAAGAAATTAATTTGCAGTTTTGAAATTGACTTTGTGAGCCTTAAATAAAACCCCCAAACAAAGTAATAAAGCTCTCTGAGTCTGACAAATGCTGTTTGGGTTTCCTGGTTTACACAGGTTTTCTGTAGTATATATTTGGAAACAGAAATTCATGCCTGGAGACAGAAATTCACAACAGCCCCATCAATGCTCAAAGTAGATTCTTTGCTTCCTTTTCTTCTATTGCTTGGGAATATTCTGGGGAATCAACTTTGCCTTACACTGCAGAAAACAAGGACAGACTGAATAATATTGGATAACAATGGTCACTTGGAATAAGCATTTTTGTTTCCTCTGTGATGGAAAATAAACACAGCAAGAGGGTTAGAGTAGATGATCTTTAAAGGTCCCTTCCAACACAAACTGTTCTTTGATTCTGTATCTAGTGGAGATACAAAGGCAGGGAAGAGAGGAATCAAGATAAACCAGGGAGGAGCAAACATGGCAAAAGGGATGGATTACATAAGGAACTGGATGTGAGTAAGCAGTTTTTTGGTTAATTCATTCTTCTGTCTATGCCTTGTGCACTCTATCCTGTCCTGGCACTAAACTCTATTGTTGGGAAAAAAAACCACAAAAACAAACTTGCAAAATTGTGGTGTTAATTTTAAGGACCTCTTTGGAGTATTGATGTATATCTTAGTTCTCTTTGACCTGGGAAAATAGTTGATCTTGAAACTTTACCAGGAAGGTACCATAGTCTCAGGGAGATGGTTGCATATCAAACTTCTTCATTACATCACGAGAGGAAAAATTAACGAATCTTTATAATTGCAATAAATTTTTAATTTTGCTTCAGCTTGTTATATCAAAGTTCTTGCAGCCAAAAGGTGACAGACCATGTATATAAAATAAGAATATTTGGTAACACAATGAATGTGTTCCTACTTTAATAATGCAAATTATCTGAATACAAAAAACTGCTAATGAATAACCCAGCTGAAACTACTATACAAGAAACTAACCCCTGTTCTAGTACCTACCCCTAATGTTAGAGTCACTCTTTCAGTGTCCGTCTGGATCTTATGGTCAACACTGAAATCCTCCTCAGGAAGAATGGGGGCAGAACAGCGTGGAGACAGCACCCTGGTGTGGGTGAAGAAGCTGATGCTCATCTTGTGCTCCCTTCCACCTCAGTCCTGCAGGTCACCTCTGATTTCTTTTTATGCATTTTTCCCATCCCTACCTGCTGCCTTCTCCCTGCTCCCAGGGAGAAGTGGGAAAGTGGCCCTGCAGCCCACCAGTCTTGTCAGTGGCTGTTGGTCTGTCAGGGACCAGACCAGGGACCTGAGGCTGTCAGCCCCTTCCTTAGTGGCACTCACAGAGCTGGAGCTCAGACGGGCTGGGCAATGGGCACTTGGACACAGGGTGCCAGTTAAACACAGCTCAGTCCTGAGGGCAGCCCAGCCACCATCTGCCACAGACTGATGTCTGCTCCCAACAGTGGCAAAAACATATTTGCTAGGCTATGGATTGCACTGATTTTAGGCTATAAGCTGTTTAGAGGTGCAAATTGATTTGTATAGCACCTTTCAGATAGCATATATCAAAGTTTATTCTGCATGTGATATGCATTTGCATTGTTTACCCATATGAGGCTTTATTCCCTTAAGTATTTTAAATCCTCTCACAGTAGTAAATGTAATAATAGGAAAATAAGTTAGCCTCTTTAAGGGAATGACGTGACATATGTGAAAGAATGCAAGTCCTTTCCAGTTCCTAGAAATTAGTTTGGTTTGGGTATTGTGTCTTGAACTGCTAACAAATTAACTGCCCATTGTCCTACAATGATAATTACAGTAAGTCAGCTCATGTTATGTTAACATAAACCCAAAACAATACCAGAAAGACAAATAGAGTCACACTGATTTGGTAAAGGGATGAGGGCCAAAGTATACAAACAAGATCAGTTACAAGAGATTAGCTCTGCTACTCATAGATAATATAAAATTTAAAGGGTCAGTAACTGTGGTTTTTTACGTTGACAATATCTGACATAAACTTACATAACATGTCAAGTTGTAACTTCATCTGCTATTAATTGTAATGTCAGAACTAACAAGCATAGTTAATGCTTTGAACTTCCAATTTTATGAAAAGTCTGAAGTCTGATTTATGTAAAAGTAAGTACAGAAAACAATAATACAATAGGAATAATCATACAAATATTACTGGTTTAATATAACTGCATTGAAAAACTGTTATCATGATTTTAAAATTAAGAAAAAGAAAGAAAAAAAAAGAAAAAAATTGTCTGCAACAACATACCAAATGCCATATCTGGCAGAAGACAAATGGACATGAGGATTTTAGTTTTTACTGATCCAAGACAAAGATTTCTTGTTGTCCAAAGATTTCATGGCAGTTCATTGGTAATTTCACACCATGCTGTGTTTACACATAAATTTCTATCTTTGCCTCCTTTGACTGTTTTGTGAAAATTCTTCCATGTTCTATCTCACAAATATACATTAAACCAATACACTGAAAACAGACAGACTATGCAAACTGATTCTGATATTAGCTTTTATTACTACAAAGAATAGACACAGGTTGTGCAAACCCATAGAGAATCTTGAAGCTTCCACCATCAGCCAGATGGCTGCATTGCTACTACTCACTCATGTCTCCTAAAGCACATGCAATCTCAGAGGCTCAAAGATTCAATCATTGTTCAGCAAGTTGCAAATGTCTTATGGATGCTTCAGATTTCTTTGTAGTTTTCCCAAAATAGCTAGCTTTAAAAATAAACCAGGCACATGACGAATCTGAGTAATAATTTATATGGTGAAATAGTGAAAAGAAAAATCTGAGCCATCCTAACTGGTTAGAGTACCAGAAGTATTTCTCATACTGAGCTACATTATTTTCTTGTCATGTTAGACAATGGACATAATTCTTTGTCAAAGCTGTTAGTTTGTTGATCTCCATTCAAAACTAAATGTATTTTGAAGAGAGCTGCAACATTATTTGCTATTAGAATGAGTTCTAAAGGGAAAAAAAAAAGAAAAGACAATTAAAATCATCAATGACAACATCATACTGTGTACACTTCACAGAGAGCTGCATTCTGGACTGCTAAATCAGTTTGGACTATATTTATTTTATGGTGAGTTTCTCTGTCCCTGAACCTGTTTCTGAAGTAACTGTCAACATCTGTCTCTGCACTCAAGTCCCCTCATTATCCCCAAATAAAGGGTAGGAGGCAGATTCACACACAGAGATAACAGAAATGCAGCAGCTTTATACAGAGATCTGACACGACAACGCCGCCAGAATCCAAATTTAATCAACAGTGCCACCACGTGGTTCTAGAGCACTCGGCGTCAAAGCTCACCCGTAAAAATGATTGAATGACTAAAAACACGTTTGTGCTTTGAAACTGATGTCTTACTAACAGAGCAATCGAAGTTACTGTTTGTGAGTTGTTAATTTTAAAGGAAAAGTAATGCAAATGTCTCCACAGCAATATGTTGACTGTTATAAATTCTGTGTAATTACTCACCTGTCTTGAAGACTTAGTAATCCTGAACTTCCAATAAACTATGTATCTTTTTTTTTTTAAGGTTTCAGTATGTTCCAGGGATGGCATAAAGCATTCTCAATTTTTAAGAATAATTTTATCCTTCACCAACCTGCTATTGCTATGCCACATTTTTTAATTTAAAGCATACAGAATATTATCAAGGATACAGTTCTTAAGAGCCTCTAGTTCAGTCTTCTAGTGCTTAATTTTATTAAGAAGAGTCCTTCTTCTAGTCACAGAATATTTGCTGGGAATGATTTAAATGACTTTTTTATCATACTGAACTACTGACAATAGCAAATAAGTATTTACTATATATCTATGAAAATGGAATTTCTTTTCAAATAATAGAGAAATCTATTTCACACAGACTGCAGTCCGCATAGGCAGACTTTTCATATCTAAGGTGTAAAGCAGCAATGGCAACATCTCTCAAGAGAAAGCACAAGTGAAACAGTAGGCTTAGAGAACTGACAGTAAGATGGTTAGAATAAAGGCCACTAACAGTTTAAAACAAACACAAATGCCTTTGCTATACATCCTGTATTACTTGATGGAGAATTTGAGTTAGGAGATAAGCTAGCATCTGTGCCAGTGTACTTAAATGTGACAGCACATTGGAGGATGACACCCATGTGACCACATTTCAGCGCCAAATCATGACATTTATTCAGTGATGTATTTTTCCACAAGTCAACTGCATCTACATCGTGACACTAAGTTCTACATTATACACAGTGGTGCACAGCTGCACCACACCAAAACCCGTCAAGTCAGCTTGGGCCACAACTGTGTGGTAGAAGATGTTGAGAAACTCTTCTGTTAAGTTTCACATGCTCCAGTCCCTTCTCCTAATATGCAGAAACAACATCCTTCTGTTCAAAGTAGCATTTGCCTCTGATATACTAACTCTAGGTAAGTCCCACAGTCTGCCAGGGAGCAGCAAGAGCAGGCTTCTTTGCAAAGGGAATGGGAGTGAGAGCAATGGCACCAGCCTAATGGGACCTAACAGGTGAAGGGTGGGCTTCCTTCACTCAGGCTCATTCTAGCTCTTTCTCTCAAGGCCATCAGTTATGCTGTCTCTACTTTGGCCTGATCCCAGGCAGCCAATCCTCCAGAAGGTGGGATGTGCTCAGGGCACTGGTACAGTTATCCACACTATGAACATCATGACAACATTGGTATTGAATGGGATCTGTTCAGAACTGTGACACAGCTGGCTTGAGAAGTAAGAGTGTTTTAGCAAAGAACTTTAAATTCTTAAAAGAACAGTAGTCCTGTTTACTTTGTTTCTTAGATGTGCTACACTAGATAATAAGCCGGTTAATAAATTATATGACATCAGTTATAGCACTGTGATTTGTGAGCTGCATGATATATTACTTTGTGAATAGTCAGCAAAAAAAGGTCCACGTTGCATGTAAGGAGAGCATACTAAGCTAAATCCATTGACAATATGACACTTTTGACCGCACTTCAGAAAGGGCAGTGTTTTGGTGAGAGATGCACAAGAGATGGTGCCTTGACTTGAAAGAAATATAGGCTTCTTGGGAAGCCTATATGCATTCCCTTGACTTGGGAAATGCATAAACACATAAAGTACAATCAAACTATTGCCCAATTAAAAGAGATGGTAGAACCACAGGCACTAGTTTGATGTACTCTGTGCTACACAATCCTAAAACAGAAATATCCTCAAAGCACAATACAGAGCTAAATATAATTGTTGCACATAAACAAACAATAAAATGCATCAAAATAAAATTTCAAAAGTGACTTATGTTAAATCCCCAAGAAAAAAGAATTTACAATGAAGTTCATCAACCACTGAACAGCCTTAACGTGATCCATTTAGATATACTGTTACACAATCCAATAAGTCTTAAACAGGACAGTATGACACATTTTTCGTAAACGCCAGACTGACCTATTTGTAAGCATTGATAGGAACAGCTCTGAGTCTTTGTCTGCAGAGTCTAGGTGCAAGAGCCAAAGAGATGTAGAGTATAGTTAAAAGACAAAGAAATTAAACTTATTTGAGCAAATAAATTAAACTTTACAGTTCAATAAATTAAAAAAAAAATATTATCAGAGATGTTATGCTGGAATTCAAATACCAGATCTCAACACACAAAGCTGAAATCTCTCCCTAATTGGTTAGTTGGTTCTTTCTTTACCATAAATCTGGAATGATTATAAATTTTAGATTTTTTTTTCTGTTCATGAAGCCTAATTGACTTGTACTATTAAATACTGATCTTAATTTTATAGAACTGTCATGTTCTATAAAACTAGTAGAAAATCCTCCAGCAGGGAGGAGGTCTAACAAAAAAGTGGAGAGAAACAATCTTACTTTGAAAAAAGTATGAAACTACAGTCTTTATATAGTTAAAGAGAAGGGACAGAACACTGGCCTGACAATGAACATCACAGTTCTCTCATTTTGCAGTAGGAATCAAAAGATAGGCTAAGTTAGCCAGGAGGCAATGTGAGAAAAAGTTCATGGCCAGATGAACAGTAAAAAATTATACAGTTCATCTTCTAAGCAAATTATGCTGGACAAGGATATTTGCAATATCTCTGAGAAAATGAACTTCTAATAACCAGGAACTTATGCAATGAACAGAGCACAGCAAACTTGCTTGTATAGCTATTACAATCCTTGAAAAATCAAGTATTGTAGAAACTCTTGTGTTAGCCATTTTAAAAACACTGCTTTAGTCTCAACAAGCAGAGAACTAGCCTATATCTAAAGCAGGCAGGTAATCTTTCTGCTCCATGCACTGATTCTGAAATAGATAGAGAATTTTGAAGTTTAATAATAAAGGCAAGAGTGGAATGATCCTCCCCAGGTACATGCTTTCAGAGGGCTCAGAAATCACGGCCATAGATTTACTTAAAAGGGCTTTAACATGCTTGTTTTATATGTACCTTTTGAGGAGATAAAAAGGTAAAGAAAGATTTTCAATCTAATCCAGCAATAGCCATAAAAAGGAAAAAAATCCTCCAATGTCGATACTTCAGTGTCCAGTGTTTGCATTTCAACGTATCCTTCAAAAAAGTCTTCTGTGAGCACCTGCTTTCTGTCCAGTATCTCAGAGCCTACTCTTAAAAGTTATGTAAAAACTTGCCTAGTGGCTATTCTATTCTTTCAGAAAAAGATGCAAAGCAAAGACAATCTAATAGTTGAAGGGGGTCCAGTTTACTAGTTTCACAAGACAGCTCACTCCAAATCCAAAATGAAACTTGAACAAAATGGTGCTGACAGAAAAATTTCATGCTTCTGCTTCCTGAAATGGAAAATGGCAGCTTATACTAGATGGCTAGATTCCATTTGCAGCATTCAGGAAAAGCTAGATTGATCCAAAATTAAAAATAAACTGAATAAACAGCTGTAGAGAAATGTAGAGAAAAACCCTGTATAGGATCTTTTCTTTCTTTAAACAACAAAGTACAGGTCACACTTTTCTTGTAGTTCATAGCTAGCAAATGAACAGAATGCATAGTTGTCATGGTAGGAAGGATGGAAACATTTTTCCTCTGACCAAAAAAGTGACTGTATCATCATCTTTTCTTCTCAATTCCATTATAGTTTTTCTGTTGACAGGACTTTTATCTAACTACTGAGATTTTTGAATTCTAAGGGATGATTATGTTCTCCAAAATCAAACCTATGTTCAAAATTATTCACAATAATTAAGGTTTTGTGCACTTTATCCTCTAACTTTATTTATCTAACTTTAGCAACTTTTCTAAAAATTGTAGGGTTCCATATAAAGTTGCATGGTCAGTAAAAGGACTTAAAGTATTTCTAGCACAAATCTGTATGTGCACATTCCCTTAGGCTACTAAGAAACAGGGTAAAAAACACCAAATATTGTAAAATAAAGTATTTGTAGAACAGGCATCCAAAGCTCAGATATAATAAAACTGAACATTGAAAATACATTTTTGTTCTCAGTTATATCCTTTTAAGTGTGTAAATTATTCAAATTCAAGGATTTCCTGACATTCCCTTTTTATTCAGTTTTAAATTTTGGAAACAGGATGGAGTTCAGGGTTTATTTTATACCAAGATACCTCATGAACTATTCCTAAAGTTTTCATGTTGAGCTGGAAAGTTCCTAAAATGACTCTTGTTTAGCATCTTAGAATACCTCAAATTGATCCAATCTGAGCCAGAATGTAACTATGTTGAGAAACATAGTGTCATGGCATACAGAATTTCTGAAGAACACAGTCTGGTAGAGATTTCTGAAGCATCCTAAAGTAGTCATATGTTCTTAAAAAGAAGAAAAGAAAAAAAAAAAAAAAAAAGAAAAAGAAAAAAAAAAAGGCTTTCCAAACTCTTTGACCCTTAATTTTCATGTACCAAACTGGTGACTTAGCAATTTTCTAAGAAGATATACCGCTTGGGTAAAAGTGCTACTTGTTTTCTTTGTTCTAGCTGCTGCCCTTTGGGTAAGATGCAACCCTAAGACACAGGAGAACCGATTCCCTAGGTGCAATAGAGCTCACTTGAGAGCTCTTCTGACATCTCCCCTGCAAGTCAGACATCTTCAAATAGACGAGACTTTGAGAGCAGCAGAGAGCAGACACAGAACTAGGTTTAGGCAAAAAAAGAAAAAAAGAGAAAGACTTTCACTATCCTTGTATCCTTGAAAGTTTCTTCAACCCGATACTCACTGCATTGCTAACAGTGGAAGGCTGGGGGAAAGTAACTGTGTAGCAATGATTTTTAATACTCTTTTTTATTTCTATTCATCTAAATTAATAATTTTTTAATTTTGATAAGTCAATTTCTTTAGTTTATGCTTAGATAACGACACATTTCTATATTCAAAAGGTTCTGGAGCATGGTTTTAAAGGAAAAAATGCCAGCTGATCCACATTTGACATGCAAATTCAACTTGGGGTACTGTCACAGCTTAACCTGACATACATAGAACTATGACTTTTTAAGAAATGTGCACAAATAGCACCTACTTACTCCAAATGCATTGAACTTATGACTTTTCAGTCACATAAAAAAAAAATAAAAAATAGGTAAGTAAATCACTGAACATCCAGGAAAAAAACCACACGTGTATTCTTTACAAAACCAGCAGTGCTGAAGGAAGAAATGGGAATAAAAAGGTCGCATAGATCACAATTTCATCCACTTTCACATTTTAATCCATCTCATATTTCAAAAACAAAGCACCATCAATGTTAGTAAAACAAAATTTAAAAAAAAAAAAAAAAAGAAATTATGTCCTCTTAGCTTGAAAGGTTGCACTACCACAATTTCAGCTGTGAATTGGTGAGTTACTTATCACATAGCTGGCAACATGGCAAAACACCAATCATCCAATTTATAAACCCAGATGGGACAATTATGCAAAAATGCCTGGTAAATGATACAATTAAAGGTCAAGCTAATACATTAAAGGAACCCATATGGGCTTCAGCTCAAGCAGGCAATGAGGAATGATCCTTATACGTCCACAGACAAGCAACTGAGGTGACCCATGTGTCAATTCAAAGTTTATTCATGAACTTAGATTTATAGATCAGTAAAGAATGAATTTTCACTCCGAATAAATTCACTGTCAGCTACATCATGTAATACAAAGTTTCATTTTTATCAAAGTTCTCATATGGATCTAATGTGAAACTGTATGAACTGATGTAAAGTTGAACATTTCTTAACACAGTTCTAGTAACAGAAATTAGCAAGATATAATCTTGTATATTTGCCTGCATGCAAACCTATTTAATTTTCAAACTTGAGATTCTCAAGTTGATTAGTTCTCAACTAATCTTCAACTTCTAATAGTGTCCATAGATCTTTATTTAAAAACAAAACAAAACAAAACAAATCAAAACCCAAACAAATAAAAAAAAAAGCCCTCTTTCTTGCCTCTATATCAGAAGTCATAACATACTCCAGGAATTAAACTGTGAAACTAAGACTCAAAGGGATTGATACCAATGAGAACTAGGAAAAAACAGAAGACAAGTAAATCCAATGGAAGAATTAAAACACTTTGTGCCAAAAGTGACTATTATAACAGAGAATACTAATGAAATCAGCTGAAGTGTAAAGAAGCACCACAGAAAATGCATACAGAGCAGATGGAGTGTGTAAGCAAATACATGGCTTCTGAGAATACTTGTAAGGAACATCATACTGGGGTGCTACAATATGCCACTAAGATTATTGAAGGCTGCAGAGGATTATGTGAAACACTGCACATTTTTAGGAAAAGATTGGCAAAATATCATTACCAGCATCATCCTGGAAAAATATTACCGTATCTGGAATTTATAGCTGTCACAGGGGAATTTAGAGATGGAGAGTCTCAGGAACAGAACTATACCACTCAGTGACACAAAATTATTAATCATTAATTATTATTCAAGGTATGCACAGCAGGGGAGTTGCAGCTTCTATTGCAGGGTGACACACCATGCATCGATGACACTCTCACATGGTATGCAAAACACAAACAGACCCACACAATCCAGTTGTGAGCCAAGGCAAAAGTAGTCTCTTTCACCACTTCGTCATGTGTGGATCTGTAATGAAAGTACAGCACCTATATGTCACGGTTTCACGATGATCTCAGACTCCTATACCAAACCTCTGGATACAGATGTTCTGTATCCCAACCCCAAGAGATTATTGTCTTCACTGGTACCTGTTTTCTAACTGAATTGGTTGGCACATGTCATCAGTGACCTATCTCATTGGTCACATGAACCCAGGCCAATATCTTTCAGTTGCTCCATATATGAAGCCAACTAGCAAATTTTGCCTGGGCTACTATTACCTCCTAGACTTTCTTAACCTATCCCTCCTAACTTTACTGCAAGGATAAAAGTTATTAACAGTTCATCTGTGCTTTGTTAGCACCTCTATGACCAGGTGTCAGGCATCACACTCAGAAGTACTTTAATGAACAACACTCACAGGAAGCCAAGAGAAGCATCTCTGAGACAGAAGGGAAAAGGTATTCTCTGGAAAGCCCTGGCCAAGCCCAACCATATCTACAATAAAGAGAGCAAACTCACTCTGAGAAATCAAATATGTGTTGATTACATTACATATAAACCTAAGCATGATAATGATTGAGGATGATCTAAAATACTAGATCAATGTAAATGTAAAAGGCATACAGAACTTTGTGCCTTTATTAATGGTATGGTGATAGAAACTTAGCCTGAAGAGAAGTATGTGCTTCCGATATGTTCCACCACTGATCAGGATTATATCACAATCTCTCCATTGTGAGTGCTCTGTGAAAGAATTTCTGTGTAATCTTCTATAATTAAACAAATTATATATTCTAAGCTTGTATTTGGGGATGGCTACAGAAGATAAAATAGACATGGATCTGCAGCTTTATGTCTTTTCCCCAGAGGGGTTTCAAAAATGTTGAGTGCTCTCTTTGGGTCTCTTGGAAGGACAGATGCTTTTACAGGCAGGAGCTTTTCCTGATACGAGTAAACTTGAAAATTAATAATAGAAATTGCTTTTCCCTACACTTTCTTCTCTCTATATTTGTAGCAAAACATTCTTTCCCTATTGTGATATGAAATCAACAATTTCTTGTTGAACATTTAAGTAAATAAAAAGAAGTAAATTTTATTGATAATGAAATAAGGCATATCAAAACACAGATGAATAATGTTTATTTAGATGAAAACTAAGGTTATACATAAAGTAACAAAACTGTGAGGTAATTAGGAAAGGATAAAAAATGACTGCAGGAGAAAGCCGAGAGTTAATTTAAGACCTAAAACAACAGCAGGACATTCACCATAGATCAGAGAAATAGTACAAAACCATTCATATGTGAGGGAAAAGAGCCTGAGGTCTGGGAGTCTGTCCAAAGCCAAGGAAGGGACAATTTGGAAAAGATTTTAAACCTCAATGGAGGAGAAAAACTGTGTGACTAACCTTAGGAAAAAAGGAGAGAAAATCCTCTACCAGCTAAAGCACTGAAGTTTTTACTGGGGTTGGAAAACAAGGAAAAAGAAGGGATTAAAATGACAGAGGAGAAAAACAAAGAGGAAGAAAATTATCGTATTTGTGAAAAGTGGAATAAGATGAGAACAGAAAAGTTTCCTTAGAAAATATTCTAATACTTAAATGTGCTACTGAAAACATTCCTAACAGGTCCTTGCATACATTTATTGCATTTGGTATCTTGAACTTATGCATGTCATCAACAACTTTCCTTTGGAGACATGAGTTATCATGAGGATTAAACAAGACAATCCATCGCCCTCAATGTAGGGAATATTTACATAAATGACAGATTGGGGTCATCAGTTTTGCTTTCTGTTGCTACTTTGACACAACAATATGAGAAATAGTGTTTATCCACATACCAGTTTTTCAGGACACTTAAGAATCCACAAAAAAGCATATACTTTACAGATTTTGTGGTGTAAAATTTCATGTTCTATATCATGAATAACATACATTGTCTTTTGCATATTCTGCAAATGGAAGGATTATGTCCGCAAAATGTTTATATAGTAAGAATCAATTATGCAAACTACTTAACTAGAAAAAGTGAAAATAAATGCTTGTATATTGTTCTGTAAGTTATGACTTTATAAACAGAGACTATAGTATGGATATTTCAAACTAGCAATTCATAGAAAGCCCTATGTGTGTAAGAAAAGAGTGAATGAAGCTTGCTAATTAAGCAATATTTTGGGGGACAGCAAAGGGACTGCACAAAACCTAGTCCTGCCAGAGGATTGAGAATCAACTGGGTATTGTACTTGCAAACATATAGCTTTGAAGTATTATATGAATGTTTGGGTTACTTTAAATGAACTTAGAGGATTGCTGCAAATTTCAAAGTTGATATTAAAAAAATATCAATAAACATCCTCATAAGTGTGACAGCATGGTGGTGGTTAGTACGCAGCTCTCACCTTTTCAGTCACGCTAGGAACAAATGCTTGAAACTCTCTGTTACAAGCTGTTCTAATTACTGCTGTACAATGCATATAGATGGGCACAATTAACTCTAAAAGTAGAAGCCAGCATAAGAGTTAATGAAGTCTTAAAAAAAATAAAATAAGAGCAACAATAATAATTAAAAAAAATGAATTTCATTTAAGGTTAATCTGTCTGGTATTATCATTCTTCGAAGTGACAAAATCAAGAAATGAGCTTGTACACTCCTGTCTCAATTATCCAACTGCGTGTGCTGAAACTTTTGTTCAGTCCAAAGATAAACCATATGTCAGTTCTCAGTATCAATTGTGCAAACTATTTTTGTAATGATTATGCTTTATGATAACTTCTTTCTTTCTCAGTAATAGCAGCTAAAATATAAAGTAGAGGAAATCTCGTTTTCAGATAATAGAATCATAGAATGGTTTGGGTTAGAAGGGACCTAAAAGATCATAAAGTTCCAAACCCCCTGCCATGGGTAGGGACACCTCCCACTAGACCAGGTTGCTCAAAGACCCATGCAGCCTAGTCTTGAACACTTCCAGGGATGGGGCATCCAAAACTTCCCCTAACAACCTGCTCCAGTGTCTTACCACCCTCACAGTAAAGTATCTAGTATCTAATCTAAATCTCCCCTCTTGCCATTTAAAACCGTTATCTCTCATCCTATTGCTCCACTCCCTGATAAAGAGTCCCTCCCCATCTCTCCTGTAGGCCACCTTCAGGTATTGGAAGGCTGCTAAAAGGCCACCCTGGAGCATTCTCTTTTCCAGGCTGAAAAACCCCAGCTCTCTCAGCCTGTACTCACAGAAGTGCTCCAGCCCTCTGATCATTTTCATGGCCCTCTGCTGGACCTGTTCCAACAGGTCCGTGTCCTTCCTCTGCTGAGAACTCCAAAGCTGGATGGTGTATCTGGGTGGGGACTCATGGGAGCAGAGTAGAGGGCCAGAATCAGCTCCTGTGACCTGGTGGTCATGCTTCTTTTGATGCAGCCCAGGATGTGATTGGCTTTCTGGGCTGCCAGCAGTGCTGCTGGCTCATGTTGAGCTTCTCATCCATGAGCACTCCCAAGTCCTTCTCCTCCAGGCCACTCTCCAGCCATTCTCCGCTCAACCTGTATTTGTGTCTGGGATTGCTATATCCCAGATGCAGGAGCCTGCCCTTGGCTTGGTTGAACTTCATGAGAGTCCCACAGGCCCACCTCTCAAGCCTGTTCAGGTCCCTCTGTATGGCAGCTCCTCCCTCCGATGTGTTGACTGCTCCACACAGCTTGGTATCATCAGAAAACTTGCCATGATGCACTCAATCTCACTGTCCATTTCTCCAACAGAGATGTCGGTTCCAGTACCAACCCCTGAGGAGCACCACTCATCACTGGCCTCAAAGGGATCAAAACCCTTTGAGTGCAGTGTTCAGCCAGTTCCTTATCCACTGAGTGGTCCATCCATCAAATCCATAACTATCCAGTTTTGAGACTAGGATGTTATTGGGACAGTGGCAAATGCTTTGCATAATTCCAGGTAGATGACATCTGTTGCTCTGCCCTTGTCTACCAATGTCTACCAATACCCTTTTCTACGCATTCGTAGAAGACCACCAAATTCGTCAGGCATGATTTGCCCTTGGTGTAGCCATGTTGGCTGTCACCAGTTAACTCTTTATTTTCCAAGTGCCTTGGCAGAGGTTCCAGGAGGATTCGCTCCATGACCTTGCCCCACACATAGGTGGCACTGACTGGCCTGTAGTTCCCTGGGTCTTCTTTTTTTCCCTTTTTGAAAACGGGGTTTATGTTTCCCCTTTTTCAGTCAGCGGGACCTTTACCAGATTGCCACGACTTCTCAAATATAATGGAAAGTGGATTAGCAGCTTTGTTCACTAGCTTCCTCAGGACCTGTGGATGGATTTCCTCAGGTCCCATGGACTTATGCACCTTCATGTTTTTGGTGAACCCTGGATAATAAATACATTATTATATTTATCTACATTTATATACATAAATAAATAAGTACAATTAACCTTAACCACATCATGAATCAATTACTCTTGAAATCAGACCCTAGATTGTTTTTTCACTAGCGTGTTTACCAAAGCAGAAGACATAAAAACAGTTTATAAATTGCAAATATTTGCTTTTGTCATCAAAATAACAGAATAGATCTTGAATGTACAGATTAGATGGCACTTTCTAGAGACTACATAACAATCTTTAAGAAAAGAGGCTTTGGTGACTCCACTATGACTTTCTAGCTTAGCTTTTTGGCTTCTCAATGATTAGCTAGTTTCAACTTTAAAAGACAAATTTTAACTCTCAAAATTTTGTGAAAGTCATCATCAGAATAGTAGATACTCTGTGAGCAAGCACAACCCAAGCAATACCTGTGTCAACTTGTTACTGAAATCCCAGCCCTATTCATAAGTGTTCTAAGGAATAGAGGAGGGATATATTTTTACATGTAGCATACCTGTAGAACAGTTCTTGGGAGTAAAAACATACTATGTGTTTAAAGAAGATATTTATGACTGCCTTTCAGGGGAAAAATTCTGGAGATTTTTCCTAGCTCTGTGTAACAACAATAAAACTAAACCAACCAAAGAAACAAAAAAAAACTTAATTTTTTTTTCATAACAAACAAGTATGTTTAATATTAAAGCTGTTCTTCAAATCTTTCATTTATTGCAATCTTCCATTATTTTTATTTTTTATTAAAGATGTAATGAAAATGTAGATCTAGGCTTAAAAACAAAGCATCTTTTTAGATTAGGTATATTTATCTTGTTTCCATTAGCTCTATTTTCTGTATTATAATTATATTCTACTCTGAAGTCAAATTTCCAGCCTCAGGAGCAGGTGGTAGATCTGCTACTAAACCTACCCGTGAATTGAAATGGTCATTCCTATAGTTTTTATGGAGGCTTTTGGCTTCTCTCCTCTTACCCCATTTTTTCCCCTTACCTTCCTCCTATCTCTCCCATAAATTTTTAATTATTTCTTTAACTCTATTCCTACAAATAGCTCAAACAAAATGTGTGGTTAAAGTGCATCAAAACTGGTGATCTAACTAGCATTCATTAAGACCTTGAGTCAGTAGGTATGTTGCTTTATAAATATGAATAATTCCTCTGACTTCAGTGAGACTGTTAGCATGATTGCCCTGCTTCTTTGGGATGCAAAACCTAATTCTAAGTAAGAATTTTTATTAGGACTCTTTCTAGCTATTTAAATCCAATGAACAGTTTTGAATAATTTATTCCTCAATAAGCTTAATTGATAAGAAGGATTTCTTCCTTGTGCAGAAATTTTTCCTCAAAAAATCACAACTTGGCAATTTGAAAACTGCAACACAGTCAGTGTTTTGTTTTTTTTTTTTTAAATCCATGGTAAAAGAAGGCAATTATACCCAGCATTTTAGGTATTTTTTATATACCAAGGTACACAATAAAATAGGAAACAAAATGCTCTACCTATTAATGTAGTAAGAGAAAATACTACTATTGTTTCATTGAGAAGAAGCATACTGAAGATACTATGATCTGGGATTCATAGACATGGTGAGATAGGAAATTGAGTCTATCCTAGTGATTTTTAGTATAAACATGAATTATTTCAGTTAGAAAATGTGAGTGTCCCTGGCATATAGGTCATCTGATGTATTTCAGGTGGAATTTATATGCCTGAAATAAAATCTCAGATACAATACCTTTCATTATTATCCTCCCTGATATTTGATTTTAATGTTGCCATTCTTCAGTTCATTTGCATTAAATAGGAAGATGGAATAGATTAAATTCGGAACACGTATCTACTATATAGAATTGCCTGGGGGACAGAAAACTTCAATTTTATAATGCATTCTTTTGATTAAAAACATGAATTATTTTGCTAAACTCTCTATAGAATGATTATAGATCATTCTTGAACATTCTTGATATATACTCTTGATGAATTAAAAAAAAACAAATGAAAAAAATCAAACTAAACCCCCACAGACAAAAAGTCCCACCTGTGTATCTTAATATCATATGGTTGTTTAGCCAAATCTATCCTCTAGGCAAATTTCACTTCAAAAGACATAAGATGTGGCAGTATGGCTGTACTATTCCAGGACTTGCCCAAACGCTCTGTCTTCCAACAAAACTAATTTATCTGGAGAGATTACTTATTTCATACATGCTCCAGAGGTTTTGCAAGCCACCTTATTTAATGCATGTTAGACTTGTACCAAGGTGGCTCTATAAAGGACACAGCTAAAATCTGGTGGCACTGAAAGTATTAAAAAGGGTGTTCAACTTCTGATGCTCCCTCCAAAGATTCAGGAAGTGCCTAGTTTCTGTCAGCCTGATCAGAAAATTAATTGACTAAATCCTAGTTCTGCCAAAGTCCTACTTCCTTTGTGGAACTTTCTTGCAGTTATTATTGTGGTAGATGGTCTCAAAGTACATTTACATACAGGGCCTAACACAAATGTCAGTCAAGCATCATTAATTAGCAGTTAAGAGCAATTAGGTGGTTCTCATATCTGTTACACTCTGGTGGTTAATGCCTAGATCTGGATTATGAAGGATTTTTTTTTTTTAAATGTATTGTCTATTAGATTTGGAACAGATATATCAGTCCAGGCTTCCAATGTCAAAGGACAGTTTTCTTTTTTCAAGACAATAACAAATTCCAAGTTGATACTCTTGCTTCAAAATTCAACTGCTAATAAGAGGAGTTAGTCTGTGTGTTTTTTAAATGAGTTGTCAAGACTGAGTATCCCAATTTCCGTGAACATTTGTGTGGGAGTTGGATAACTAACATTCACTGATTTCAGTGTCAGTTAAATCAAGCTATTAACAGTTAAATGACTAAAGTAGTTGGGCAAAAAATAACATGACAGAAGCTTTCTGTTGCTTGATATTTTATGTTCTGCTGAATATCTGTGTCTTCACTTGATATCATTAAATCCTCACTTGGCTTCAATGTACAGCGAAAGAAAACGCTATGCTAGAGCTCAAATTTTGTATCGGATTCTAAAATCTTTGCCTGTGCCATGAAGAACCTACCTACTAGGCACCTATATTCAAGCACACGGAGTTTCTGAAGTTTTCAGACTTGGAGGTTTTCAAGACTTGACTAGTTAAAGCCCTGAGGAAACCAGTCTGATCTCATAGTTGACCCTGCGTTAAACAGGGTCCTTAGATACATATGTGTAGTTTCCCCTCATATTTTGCTGAATATTCAAGATGATGAAAATTTAGATTATATTTTGTAAGTTCTTTCACATATTGGTGTGTGGTGGGTTGACCTTGACTGCCCACCAAGCTGCTCTATGACTGCCCTCCTCAGCAGGACAGAGGGGGAGAAAATAAGATGGGAAAAACCCTCTTGAGTCAAGATAAGGGCAGTTTAGTAAAGAAAAAGCAAAGGCTGTGTACAGAAGCAAAGGAAAACAAAAGATTTATTGTCTCCTTCCCATCAGCAGGTGACTTCCAGACACTGCCTGGGAAGTAGGGCTTCGGTATGTGTAGCATTTTATCTGGAAGTGAAATGTTATAATAATGAATGCCCACATCCTTTCTCTCAGTTTTTATTGCTGAGCAGATGTCATATGGCATGGAATATCCTTTTGGTCAGTTTGGGTCAGCTGTCCAGCTATGGCTGCTCCCAAGACCTAGCCCATTTGCCTTTTAGGATGTGAGGGGGTGGGGTTTAAAAAGATGTCCTTGATGTTGTAGCCAGAACACTGGTTTGTTATCAACACCTTTCTAGCTACCAATACAAAGCATAGCACCAGGAGGACTGCTATGGGGAAAACCAACTCCACTTCAGGCAGACCAAATACAATCTCCACCTGTTATTCCATTCCATTTATGTCATGCTCAGGTCCCACATAATTTATTTAATTCTCATTACTGAAATTCCTTCTTACCAATCAACTTATACTACATACTTAAACCACCTTTATACCCAACATACAGATTTACACATTCTTATTAACCACTACCCCCTGTCCTTTACCAGATAGATCTTACTGTCCAATTCCATGGGCTTTCTCCACTCCTCTAAAAGTTATAAGAACAGGTTATGACTTGAGCCCCATCTGTCAAGATAGGTGTTCAGAACAGGAGAAGCAGCATGTTCAATCCGGGGCACCAGCATCAGCTTGGTTTGAGTCATCATTGCACTTGCCCGGTTCCTTGTGAAATTCATTTTTTATCAGCTAAGATAATTCCTCCTACATACGTACTTCCTACAACATACAACTCAAATCAAAAATTATTTTTCTCCAAGGTTAAATCTCCTTGAGACATCATGTCTCCCCATCCTTCCACATTACTCAGCAAGTACACCAAAGTCTGCGAGTGAAGACAGTTCTGCAAACAGGTTTGCTTTTTCCCAAGGGAGAAGCAATCTACACCACCTTCCCCAGACACTTCCCTATGTATGCTACAGGGACCTCATCTCTTCCCACAGTATATAGGGGTTTTGTTTGGGCAGGACCAGGATGATTAGAAGATCTTCTGGTGTTAACCAGCTTAGTGGCTTCTTAAAGTGTTAAATTTAAATCCCAGTTCTTCCACAGCCCATTGTCCAACACTCTCAACATAGTTTTTATCAGTCTATTACATCATTCAGTCTTTCCAGAGGCTTGTGGGTGATAGGGGATGTGATAAATCCACTTGATGCCATGTTTCTTGGCCCAGGAGTTTATGAGGTGTACTGGGTCTGGTGGGGAAAGAGTTAATTGCTCCCAGGACCTAGCAGGGACACAGGTATTCCATCCCATTTGAGCCATGCCCAGGAGGAGGGGCCTGAGCTAGCTGGGGAGGGGAAGGGACAAGAAGTGATATAAGAGGAGGAAGTCCCACTCCTAGGGCAGAAGGAACAGGGAGAGTAGTGCAGTCGGGTGTGTTCTGGGTGCTTTGGCAAGTGGCAGTATCATGATCCGCGGTTGTATACTCCTCTGTCCATGTTATCGTTGTTATTTCTTGCGGCCTTTGCTGTTTTGTTAAATTGCCTTTGTCTCAACCCACGAGTTTTTCTTTCAATTTT
>BJBW01012673.1:0-19119 GCA_004320125.1 Scolopax mira | reverse complement strand
TGCCCAGGGACAGGACAGGAGGAAATGGGCACAAACTTGAATAGAAGAAGTTCCACCTAAACATGAGGAAGATCTATACTTTGAGGGTGGCAGAGCCCTGGCAGAGGCTGCCCAGGGAGGTGCCAGAGTCTCCTTCTCTGGAGACCTTCAAAACCCACCTGCTTTGGTAGGGGTTGGACTAGATGATCTCCAGAGGTGCCTTCCAACCCCATGTCATTCTGTGGTTCTCTGAAAGATGTTCCCTCCACTCCTTCTTGATACACCAAAAAACTCTTCAAAGTGATGAAGCCAAGGCTGGGTGGTTGGGTTTTAAAACTAGCAAGTTTAAAACAGAAATCTCTCTTACTTTTATATGCAGCATCTCTGTTTTATTTGGGGATGAGAGGGAACTCAGAATAGGTACATTTTCTCTTTCCGCATTTTCCTGTGACGGCAGTTTCTGTCTCATTTCGGGCTGATTCGGCAAGATTTAATATGAAAATAGTGCTATGGAAATCAAGAGTCAGCTGGGAACCGTGCGCTTGCTGAAGAGAGCCAATTTCTAAAAATGTTTGGAAAAGTCCTTGGGGGGCGAGTGGATGGGGCGGGGGGGGAAGTACTATTTGGTTCTAAGGATAGGGTTTGAGAGCTGCTGGCACACACACGGGACTGGATACCCTTTTACTGTCACCCTGAAAAATCAGTGAGAAAACATCTACCTGCTGGTGTTTCCCTTACTGCTTCCATTTCAGCTACACTTCTGGAGAGGCAGGTTTGTCCAGCGTGTGAAATATTATACAATAGTAAAGAAAAAAAAAAATACGCCATCTGTGTTTTACCACCCATCATCTGTTTTCAACTTCGCTGTTTTGTTTTTTTTTTTTTCTCTTTGCTGACTTGCCTGAAGCAAGACATACTCAGCCTGGGTTAACTGACGCAGGCTTTGAAAATTTGAGAATTTCCATAGTCATTGTGAAAGGTTTTGTAAGCTCCTGAAAATATTTGGAAAAACGACTTGACGCTTGTTTTGTAATTAAACACGTACTTGTGTTTAGAAGTGCCTAGAAGCTTGCTTTGGGTTAATTCCTTTAGGGATTCATGAATCTACCCTTGTTTGAGAAGGAGAGGGTGGGATGAAGTTTTGCTTAAAATAAAATAAATAATAAAAAAAAGAGATGGGGACACAAGGTGAAATTTACACTGTAGCCTGTTGTGCAACTTCTTGCTGTCAGTTTATGAAAGCAGAATGGGGCTCCTTGGAAAATCCCATGTCTCGAAGCTGCCTTTTACCAGGAAAGAAGTCAGTTTTGGAAAGTTCACCATGCTTCGCTGGGCTGGGTGAGATGGAAATTTGCCTGCTGGTGTCCTCCTTGCTCTTCAGGAATAGGGGGGTGAAAGTTCCTGTAATAAGGCTGTTTTCCCAGGATGGCAAGCACCAGTCTGCAGGGGCTCACAGGGGGCTGGTATTCAAGAGGAGTCAACGTTTATTTGCATGAAATAAAGCACAGTTCAAGCCAAAATGCTGAAAACTGGGGTTTCTGTCTCCAATGAGGAGGGGAAAACGACCCATGACAGAGAGAAACGGGCTGGAAACCGAGGTGGAGGTGGCTTTCCTCCAACACTGCAGTTCTCCATGTTATGTTCAGGCCCTTCTGTAGAACCACTGAAAATTTGAATACAATATTTATTACTCTTCAGACTTCCTGCACCACTCCCTTTCTGGGATTCAGTACTGAAGCTTAAACCAAAACCGTTCTGAATAAGCATGTAAAAAAAAAAAAAAGTACCCAAGCACCCACATCTGAGGAAGACCGTTGGGGTTTTTTTCAGTAGCAGCTGTAGTGCTGTACCCAACCTTCATTCACATCGTGGCCTAAAGTCTGACCTAGGGGGGAAAAATGCTTCCTTTGGTCTTTCTTGGGTGGTTTTCTGTTGGAATGGAAATTTGCTTTATTGCTTGCTATCTAGTGGAGAGTCTAGCCCTGCTCTGGGAGGTAATTTCTGTTCCATGAGACCGTGCCATGTAAACCAGGGACACAGTATAGCTTTCACCCTAGAAGACAGAACTAAAGCTACATGTTTGCTTTGAATCCAGGGGTAGACTAATTGCACGTCGAGTTTGCAGGCAATTTGTTGGACCTATGGATCAGTTGACTGAAATATCCATGAGCGTGTGTTTTCGTTGCTGCCTGATGGAAAGATTAGAAAAGCCACGTTCATCTTGCAAGCACATTCAGCCTGTCGTACCCAAACACAAGGCAATAAGGTTTTTTTGCAAAGACTCTGGACACCAGGGAAGGAAGTATGGAATTTCAAGCTCTAATCTCATTATAGTTTACATGATGAAAGAGTTGTATGTTCTTTGCAGTGATGTTCAAACATGGCAGCTTCATCTAAAGTTGTGCTTCTGCCTATCCTACACATTTGCCCCATTATTTTTCTTTTGGGGAGAAGTGCACAACTTGTTTCCCCTCCCCTTTGCTTCTTTGTACCCAACTTTGGCTCTGTGTAGTCCTTGGGTCTGCCTTCCTTTGCCTGACTTTCACAGTTTTCTACACCAACATCAGGATGGGGATTGCCTTCCAATCCAGTGCTCCAATTTCAGTGCTGACAGTAGCCCTGCACTTCCCACACACTTTGGTGTGAAATACTTTATAGTTCGTGCTTAATATGCTTAATTTGTGTAATTCCTGTGGTTCTGAAGATGTTCTGCAAATAATTCATAACAAATCTACGTCAGTCAAATCCCCTCCCTGAAATTACAGGCATCGAATTCCATTTTGGTTGGGCTGTCACCCATGTTGCCCAGACAGGTGAGAGGTATGACCTACAGAGAGACCTTCACCCTTCTAGAGTGGCATCTGGAGGGGATCCAGGCTGTCTTATTTTTTTAGTATCCCTTCAGAAGTCCCAAGGTTGGACAAGCGAGTGTCATCCTTAACATTGTACTAATAAGAACCCGTTGTACAACATATTTCCTAATTTTGTCTTCTGTCCCCAGGTCCAGCAAGAACAAAGCAACCACCCTGGAGAACCTGTAGTAGATGACTATAAAAAGATGGGGACTCTCTTTGGCGAGCTAAACAAAAGCCTCATCAGAATAGGCTTCACAAGGATGTACTTTGGGGAACGGATAGTAGAACCTGTCATAATTATATTCTTCTGGGTTATGCTCTGGTTTCTTGGCCTGCAAGCTCTCGGACTGGTTGCTGTTCTGTGCCTTGTCATTATTTATGTACAACAGTAACATTTTATAGATGCTGCTTGGATTATGTATTTCAACACTGTCACTATGTCAGTGGATTTACGTGTTTGAGTAAATGGGTGGCATATCAGAACCTGCAACTTCGAATTGCATTTTGCTGAACTTCCAATGTTTAGGGCGGGGGGGGGACACGACTAAAATTATGCATTTTAAGCAAAACAGTGCCCTGCTACATCTTTGAAGGGCAAAAAAAAGGAGATGTTTGTAATAGAATGGTGTCCAATGTACTGTTTTCTACATTCTTGGGGCATTTGTCCAAGGATTGGCAATTTGTTCCCAACCACCCCCACCCTGACACCTCCCTAATGTTCTTGCTTTGTATAGTGAAAATTTCCTGTCTGTTTTTAAGAGGACAATGATTTGAGTGTCCTGTTTCACTGTTGAGGAGGGACTCGTGTGCTGTTTGTTCCCTGAATCTGCATCATTTGCTAGGGTTTTTTTTTTGCTGAAAAGTGAAATCTGCGCAAGGGAGGTGTGTTAAAAAACCTACAATGACAACTGTTCAGAAGGTGAACACAACTCGTGCAAAGCAGGAGTGTAGTTGAAATCAGATGGTCATTTTACTTAAGAGTTTTAACCAATTCCTTTCTACGCCGGGCAACAAAAATGTGTATTAATAGGTGCATGTCATGGGCAACACAAATCAGAGAATGTAAGAGTAGGTGCAAAATTCAGTTGGGCTCCCAGGGAGAGAGAGCAGGCTTGTATTGAATATTTCCAAGTTGAAGGTGCTCATTTAAAGAAAAGCAGAAAAATGAGGCAGAATCTTTACTAAATAGGCTACTGATTTAATATTTGCTGTACGTCACTTTTAGTAAGAAACTTAATTCCAAAATTGACTTCATGTATGGTGGAGTGAAATTATACATTTACTTAGAGAAATGTAATAGAAGATGTGAAATTTACAGAAAACTTAACCTACTTAACCTTTTGCAGTGACTTTTTTCCTAAAGGTTTTTATACTGGTATGGGTCAATAATTTCAACAAATAGCTGAAAATGCTGAATTATCCAGAAGCTTTTGAAGTTAAGGGGAGCTTTTCTATGGACCCAGTCCTGCACCTGAACTCTCAAGGCCAATTTTATGCCTGCATGGATCATGTTGGTTACTGGTCTCTATTTTCTCAGCCCGAAAACTTACAGACTTTCCTATTAGGGGAATAATTGTTATTTAGGGTAGCGAACATGAAGGCCCAGCTCCTTAAACTCTTTAAGTGCCTAAATGCCATCTGTAGACTTGTCTTTCTGCTTGTCTAATGAACATGTAGTTAACTTTCTGAGGAGCCAGGTCTCCTTTCCAGATCTTCAGATGAACTTGGCTGTGGATCCAAGAAGCTCTGCTGAACCGGCAGGGCTGCGGGGCAGTGGGACTGAAGCCCAGCTGTGTGTTTACCTGGCAACCTGTGCTGATTAACTCGTTAAATAGTTAATGCTGATGGCAGGGAAATGGTTTACAACAGAAGGTGATGCTGGATACAGGGGTTTGTTACTCCCAGCTGGAAGTCCCAAAGCAAACAGCAAGTACAGGCTACACTCAGAGGCTCTGTACTCACAAGTGCCTAAGGGTAAACTTTGGGTTTGTTTCAGGTCCCTTAGAAAGCACAACAGCTGTTTACACCTTTGCATATTTGTATAGATATTATGGTGGGTTTGTGTGTATTCTTCTCCTGTATAAGGGCTGTACTACAAAAGCATCTTGTCATCAAAAAAAAGAAAAAATCCTTCCTTTCTTCCCACAATCAGCTGTTCAGAGAATCTCATCAAGTCCTTTTGTCCTGTAGGAAGAAGTGTCCCTGTGGTGTCCTTGTTGCAGTAGTACTCTTGTGTAAAGACACTGTGCAGTGAGATGGCGTGTAGTATTTCCTCAAGTGGTGATTTTGCTCTGTGCTTAAGGAACGGGGAACAATGAACCAAGGGTGCGACTGACAAGTTCAGAAAGGCAATTTTTTTGGTATGTGTGTAACCTTTTATTACGTGCGTAACTCTGACTTTCACTCATGAAGTCATTTCAGTTGTTCATTTGGTGTTCATGTTTGTATACACGTATCCTAGGGAAAAGTAGCTTTTGGACTAAGATTGTGTTCAGTAAATGTTTTATATGGTTTCTCCTAAGGGTAACTTACTACGCCTTGTCCTTCATAAGTTTTTAGTTTTTAAAAATCTGAAGAAATATCTCTAATTGATGGAAAAAAAACAATGTATTGCATGGAAGATACCCCTTGCCTGTTTGTTTTATACATTCCATTGTATATAAGAATTCGTACCAAATCATCTGTCCTAATTTTGTGCTATTGCTATATTATCTCCCTATCATTTGCAGGAAAGGAAAGAGGAGTTATGGAAGAAAAAAGGGAGTGGGATGGAATTGGACATAATGAGGGGAAAATGGAATGCATGAAAATGATGCATATATGTGTGTGAAAAGAAATCTGATTGTAAACCTGTGCCAAAAGTGAGAGGGGAATGGAATAACAGTCCTTGTGTTCTGTTCTTCCTTCTGTCCAGATGTAGTTCCAAGGCAGAGGGAGCACCAAGTGTTCAAAGGATGTCCCTAGCAAAAAAGCAGAAGGTTGATTTTTAAGGAAAAAAAAAAAAAATTAAAAAGAAAATGTCACTTTTGTCGATATAGTAAAAATTGATAGTTATTTATAATGGTATATGTGATTATTACTCTTACAGAACTGAGAGCACCTTTATGCGTCCAGGAATTATGCCCCTTTAAATATGTGTTAAACAAATGATGTAATTCCTGTTGGTCAGCGTAACGTATTGAAAGCCTTTTACCTAACTTCCCTTTTTTAAACAATGGACTCTTCAGTACTGTTTCGCGCCTGCCAAATGCAGAAATGCTTGAACTACTGTGTACAGAGAAGATACTCTACGGGTGGGAGAATCTTGGAGAACCCTTGTTTGCACTGAAACATCATCGCATCGAAACCGTCACTATGAAAAGGAAAAAAATCATATTTCTTAAAAACTCTGTATAAAATGAATCCTATGGAAAGCACTTTGTAATTCTTTCTAATAAAAAGTATCATCGTCAAGGAGAACTGTGAATTCTTTGTGGTGCTTTGTGCAATGTTACTTGGTTCCTTTCAGAGTTTCATGGTAGGTCCAGGTGAAAATGGGGCATTGTTCAGATACCCACTGAAATCAGTGAAATTGCACCCAGTGGAGTAGGTTTTGCATCCACAGCAGCCTCTGAAGGAACCAGATGTCACTTTAAAATTCTTTAAAGTGACAATTGCTATCCCGCAGAACGGTTTGGGAGGTTTTGAGGGTTTGTTTCTGTTGTTTTTTTTTTTTTTTTTTTTAAATATGCATAGAACAGCATTTCAAATCCATTTCAAAATGTTCATTCTCTTTTTTTCCTGCAGGTCCAAAGGGTGTTCATTCTGCCAGACCCAACAGACACGTACATATGCCTGTGTTGCTTAGGGTGCACAGTTAAGCACTATATGTTTTCTAAAATGTAGCATAGTTGAATTTTGGTCCTTCAAATTGGTGCTTGTGCACAAAATAAGAAAGGCTCACTGCTTGAATAAATTCCGGCCTTCGGGCTTTACTTCTGATAAAGTATCCTAGTCAGGCCATTTATAGGGTGCCTACAAGTTCAAGAACAACCTGGCTTTGGCTGTGTTTGATTCTTTCCCTCCTAGGCTTTATTCTATGTTTTGGAAATCTATTTCTTAGCCTCTGCCCTCTTGTCAGAACTGACGCCTCACCCCTTTTTTACTTTCCTCCTTTCACTCTGTAGCGTTGCCTCCTCTAGGGCTGTTCACTAGAAGAGTCTCTGTGCTAAGGGTTTGGGCTTTTTCATCATTCCATCTTTCTTTCCTAGACAGAAAATCTATGTTTCAGTTGGATATTTTGTTGGGTTTTACTGCGTGCCTGCTGAACACCAGAGGAAATTAGAGGATTTTATTAAAAAAAATGCCTGTGTTGGCTATTCACTTCTTTTTTTTTACAGTGCTTACCTCTTGGCTTAGATGATGGCTACCAATGGGCTTGCAGTCGCCGAAGGTCCAAGAGAGTGTTGCAAACATGCAAAGTGAAGAACTGTTGATAGATTGGCACCAGGATTTCAAGACTAAAGGGGTCAAGCAGCACGTGGCTTAGCATTGTTTCAAGCTTAAACAGGCAGGTAAATAACTGAGTGAAAAGAAATTAAAGTTAAGAGAACTCAACCAGCCCCTCGGTTTCTTCTGAGAATGTCTCCAAATGCATAGAATATTCCTTCTGCACTCACTGTGGAGGCACTGAGCTTCCATCAGCCCTGTTCTACACAGAGGAAGCAAAACACAATGAGAATGGGAAAGGGGAATTGGACTTAAAAGAGTGTTCTTGTGTGCAAGCCTGTAGTCTTTTAAACTTTTAGTCTTGTACTATCTAGATAATGTTCTTGTGTCTTGTATAGACTTGTCAGAAGTCTTTGTATCACCCCCAGCTTATACTATATTATTTATTTTCCAGTAAGACAGGACGTGATATATGCTTACAAATACTTAAAGGGAGAGTGTCAAGAGGATGGGGCTGGTCTTTTTTTGGTGGTGCCCAAGGATAGGACAAGAAGAAATGGGCACAAACTTGAGTACAAGAAGTTCCACCTAAACATGAGGAGGAACTTCTTGACTTTGAGGGTGGCAGAGCCCTGGCAGAGGCTGCTCAGGGAGGTGGTGGAGTCTCCTTCTCTGGAGACATTCCAAACCCTCCTGGACACTGGGTTCCTGTGCAACCTGCTCTGGGTGGCCCTGCTTTGGCAGGGAGGCTGGACAAGATGATCTCCAGAGGTGCCTTCCAACCCCATATCATTCTGTGATTCTGTGAAGCAGCTGAGTTAATACATCCTTTTTCCCAAATAATTTATTGTGAGTAACTCCCACCCCCAAATGGCGGGAGGGATGTGACTGGGTAAAGCCCTTCTGATGACAGGAGCTGCTCTTGGTGCAGCCTCAGGTGAAGCAGCTCCTTCCCAGGGCACCTGAGTGCTGGGGAAAACATCTTGCCCAGCCCCGGGCATCCCTGAAACAGCAGGAGTGCAAGGGGAAGGTTGTTCTACCACAGCCCAAGATTTGATTGGACAGTGTGTTTGAGACAGAGCTGTTATGGAGTACCGTGTCTAGGTTTTACGTTCATTAAATGTAAGTTAATTAAGTCCAATTGTTTCTTGGCTTGCCCTGGCATGTCATTCCAGAATGAACGCTGCTTGCAGCAAACGTTTCTGCTTCTGGAACCTGTCTGTGTCTGTCCAGGCATATTTTAGAAGTTCCATTTACTGGTAATTGCATTTTAAAGCATGACAAGGGAAAAGGGCTCATCTTCCAGTCCTCATTTGGATGAGAGTTTAATTAATAGATGTGAAGAGGGAGCCAAATTAGCCCTTGGCAAACTATTGAGGGCTTCCTCATAGAGGAAGAAGCTGCTGACCAACGTGTGGGTGATAAAGGTACCAAAGACATGGGTTTGCAGAAAGCTTGGGACTTTCTCTGCTGCTGAGCAGACTCTGCCCATCCCCAGGCAGCTGAGCACCCACGGAATCTCCTTCTCTTCTTGTTAACAGAGTGGAAATATACTCCAGCCTGCTGCGGTCATGTCCTCCTCCTAAAAAGATCAGGAAAAACGTGAGGATGCAGTTTTCCTGAGAGAACAGACATTCCTATGCCTCTAACCTCACTTCAGTAAGTCTCTGTGAATCTTCCTGGTGCAGGGAAGAAAAAAGATTTAAGAGTCTATTGCCCATTTTTGATACTTAGTAGATAAGAGAACCAAAGGCATGTAAATGTTTGAATAATATCTTTTTTTTTTGCGTTTTGATTCCTAGTTGCTTCATTCCATCTGTGATTAAAGAGATAAGAAAATATTTGGCTGAGCTCTGCTAGTAATGGAGATAACGTGGCTCTTAGTTAACAGGTTCTTTTCCCAAGGTCTTTGTGTATATACAAATTACTGTTAACATGCACTTTTTTTTTTTTTTAGCTTTCCTTCACAGTCTCTATTTTTCTTGCTCTACTGCGTTAGCCTAGGGTTTTTTTTTAAAAGTGAAATACCTACGTTTTGGGGAGAGTCTGTTCCTTGCCATGCATATACCAGCGTGGAGATGGGGCTGTTGGACAATTTAGTGTCTTGGCCCTGCACTTGGCACGGGTTTTGTCATTGTTAAGAACCTGTCTTATCAGCAGGGCTTTACCCACTGAGGGGACTTCTGTGCTAAGGAGCAGGTAAGTTTCAAAGTAGAGTTAAGGCTTGAGATTAATACAATTTACTTGCGCAGTGGTTGCTGCGCTGCAGTTTCCCAGGAGACTAAGCCATGGGTTGTAATGACAGTGTTTTGCAAGGAACTCTATAAAATAAGCTAAAAAGGATTCAGGTCTTCCTTCGTCTCTCTGCTCTGCCATTTATGCTCTCTTCTTCTGTTGTTACTAAAAAATAAAAAATAAAAACCAATGTATTTTTAAATCCTCTACTTAAATTTCGAGACAGGGAGCACGGACAGGTCTGTTTGGTGCTACCCTTCTCCCTTTTTTTTCTGAAAGTTTCCTGATTGCCACCTTTATTTTTCCCTCTCCAAATCCCTGTGGAATACAGACAGTAGAGAGAAAAAAGTGTAGCTATTCCCAGACAGAAGACGCTTGCTTGCAGTCCAGTGGTAGTGCAGCCTGCTTTTTCCTTCCTAAGTGCTTCAGAGATCTCCTGGGGAAACTCAGAAAGCATTTAACTCAGAATCAGCTCTGCTTCTGTATCATTATATATGGCCTTTCTTTTTACTTGTTTTGATCAGTAATGTTTAAAAGCAAGTTTCTGACTGAGCTTATTTGGGCCTGCTGCTGCTCCATCCTCCACTGTAGGAGCCCCTAAAAGAAGAATTTGTCCTGCCTGTCCTTGTGCTGCTTTCAGACAAAGTCCCTAGGGCCAAATTTGGATCATAGTGGAAGCAGAATATTCCCCCTCCCAGCACAGCTCTTGGTTCTACTTTGACGGGTCTTTTCCCCTTGTTCCCCTTAAGAATCCATCCAGATTCGGCACCGTTAGTGATATATTTGCTACATGCCCAGGTTTTTTGGGTTTTTTTCATGTTTGTATTTGATGAACATTAATTTGTATCTCCTGGGTAGCGTGGAGCATGACATTTTCCCTCTTGACATGTCTGCAGCGTGGCTTTATTCATTCCCATGGTGGGTCCTGCTGAAAGCTCATTAGATGCTGCTGTTGACGGGGGAGCGGTCCTGCCCGTTCTGGTCCTACCCAGAGAAACATCCTTGTCTCAGCCTGGGGTGGGAGGTGTGTTTCCAGGCTTGTGCCATGGGGAGGGGGAGGTGGGGGGGGTATTGAAGCAAACCTGCATCCTGGCTTTTCTGCACTGCAGGAAAAAGCTCCTGGAGTTTCACATGGGCACCGTTTCGACGGCTAATTAATGTGTTTTGTGACAGAGTCACCTGTATCTCCAGTGACCTTAAACAGGGGAGTCACACTCTGAGTACATAGAATAGTTTCTCCCTCAAATAAAGCAGCAGCATTTGAACTATTCTTTTGGAAAATGAAAACACAGTGAGTCTTTAAATAACGCTTCTCATCGCACCTCCCAGGACATCCTGGGGGTTCTCCATCTGTCTCGGGGTTTGCCTGAAGCGCTGTGCCACGGCCTGTTTCCTCATGGTGGCTGCCTTTCAGCTGGCACGCCATGCCAGCTGGGTGCATGTGGGTGCCTTCTGTGAGGTTTCTTCATGGCTCAACTCGGAAAAGCATTTTATCTCGAGGAGGAGAAATGGAGCTCACTATGTTGAAGACGTACGCAGGCGCAAGAGTCTATGCCATATTACTGTAAAAAGCCCTGGAAGATTCCAATGAAAAATGGGAGTACATTGGCATGATTACCTTTCTTCATCTCTTCCTGCTTCAGTGATTTTATTAACAGCAAAAATGTGCAAAACCACGCTAGCATTGCAGTTCACAGAGGTGTAGTATCTTTTACCTTCCCATCTGTTACAGGTAAAAGCTGTTACAGGTAAAAAAATGTATTAAACCTTGGAGCTTCCTCTTCGTATTCTGTTATACACATTCATGGAAACTACTGTATTATTTAAAAGGTTGTCACTACAAAACACTTTGAAATGTCTTCACAAAGGTTTTCTTTTTAAAAGCTACTGCAGGCAGTGTCTAAATTTATGTAGGGTCTTATCTCTTGAAACGTAGGTCCTTGATCTTGTGCATCTGGGAAAGGGCTGCCTCCTTCCTTGAGCTGTGCATGGTGGTTCCCCAGCTCCCATTCTGGTCCCCAGCCCAGCTGTAAGTATGGGGCTGTGCACTTCTCTCTTTATAGACCTGCTCTCAAGAAGTGTCTTGCAGATGTAAAAGTTCTCGTGAAGATAGGAATGAATTATCAAATGACTTTTGTGGTTGGACTCGATGATCTCAAAGGTCCCTTCCAACCATGAAGATTCTGTGACTTCAAGGACCACAGAGAGCGATGAAAAGCAGCAACATTAGAAAGCCAACAAGTAGAACTCACATAAGCATGTTATTTGTCAGTTTAGAACAAAATTAAGAAGATGGGGCCAGTCTTTTTTCAGTGGTGCCCAGGGACAGGACAAAAGAAAATGGGCACAAACTTGAATAGAAGAAGTTCCACCTAAACATGAGGAGGATCTTCTTTACTATGAGGGTGGCAGAGCCCTGGCAGAGGCTGCCCAGGGAGGTGGTGGAGTCTCCTTCTCTGGAGACATTCCAAACCCACCTGGACACGTTCCTGTGCAACCTGCTCTGGGTGGCCCTGCTTTGGCAGGGGGTTGGACTAGATGATCTCCAGAGGTGCCTTCCAACCACATATGATTCTATGATTCTGTGAAAATTAGCTGTAGATGACTTATAATAGAACTGGGACTGACTGCTGAGTTCTGGGTGGCCTGGAGAGCTACTGGTTGCATATTGGGCTTTTATTTGGTTCGTGTATGTCGGCTGTGTTGTATGTGGTCTCCCAAAAGATCTCCAGCTCCTCTCAGCAACATACTGCTTGGACATGTGAGACCCAAACTGCAAATTTGTCCCAGTATTGAGAGAAGGCTTTTATAATGCATCTCTCCATGAGTTCAATCACTATTTTCTCCAAAAATGAACTACTACAGAGCATTTCTGGAATACTTTTGGACTCTTAACATGTTAAAGCGTGTTCCTGCTTAGACTCAGAAAAGCCATTTGTCTTCCTCGGAAGGGCTTCCTGCTCCTTTGTGGTAAGTGCAGAGCAGGAACCAAGCTCTGCAGTAGCATTAACTTGTGCCAGGTGCAGACTGTCATACAAGGAATTTAAATAATTTATGTGCCTCGTGGCTTACTTTGAGCTTATCTTCAGCAAACCCAGCTTTTTTTGAGCCTGGTGTGATCATAATGGGGCATCAATGCTTTCATATGTGAGTCTTCTCCTTTAAGAAACAGACCAAAAATAGCCTGAAGCCTTTTCCTGTATTTGGCTTTTCCAGGAAGTTTAGTACATTTGTATCCTTTGCTTGTGTTTCCTATTTTGCCTTTTGAACAGTGAAATTGTTGAACTGGTCGCCTGAAGCCCAGACACCTTAGAGTTAGCTGGAAGCTGCTGGGCTTTCTAAAATTGCTTACTTGAGACTCCCCATGTGCTCTTTGTGTAAGGGAAATAGAAATAGAAAAAAAATTCTATATAGAAAACTTATTTAGAAAACTAGATATAAAGTGAGTTTATTTCTTAGAGCGATACATTTTGATAACTGATCTCACACTCAGCAGAAATGTGACAGATCTAGCCTGCCTGTAAAACAGTAAAAGTATTTATACATAAGGGAAGAAAAAGATTAATAATTCAAACTGAGACAAGGGAAACGAAGAAGAGAGCTCATCTGTTTAAAGTGACAAAGAAGGATTAGCTGGAATTTTAGCTGAACACAGGATAAACAGGAGCCAAGAATAAGATATGGCTGTCAGAAAATATAATCCTAGAATGTTTTGGACAATATATTTTTACTGTAGAATGTAACAACTCATAGCATTGCATAGTTAGTCTTATATATATATAAAATTATATAAAAGTAACAAACTCCATGTGGTACAATTTCATGAGAATGAGAATCTTATGGAAGCTGGCTTGTTTGTAAGGGCAAGATAAAGTCATAGGGCTAAGCACAGGGGGGAAAACTAGGAAAACTATGTGAAAGGGTGGCGTTGGCCAAAGGGTAATTAGGTAAAAAACTGCCTGTTAGTAACTTTAGTCCAGATACTAAGAAAAATTTCAATCCCTCATTTGAGTAAGATTCGTAAGCAGCAGTATCAGTGACGACAAGAACTGTAAACATCTTTAAGGATAAAGCTTTAAGGATAAAGCAAAAGAGATGCTGTGGGATGGTTTCCTGCAAGAGGGGAAGACTGGACACTGACTCTGAAGCAGATTTCTGGTTCCCTGGTACAGCTGCAGCTAAAAGCTGAGGTGAGTATTGCTCATACTCTTCCAGGGACGTCAGTGCAGGGTGGGGGGCACATGAAATGGTCTTCAGGGATTGTTCTGAGTAGGTCGCAGTACTGTGTATCACACAGAGACTATCTAACCTCATCTTTGCCCTGACTTTGGCTGTTTTAACTGAAAGATTCCTTTCTGAGATATCACCGTTGTTTAGTGTTGTTCTCTGGTTCCAAATATCTGATTTCTCCGGCTTGGAGGGAGGAGTGATATTATTTCCTATTGAACCAGCCAGCTGATAAGATCTGTGTCTTGCAGGGGAAGAAAGAAAGGAGTTAAATGATTAGGCTCTTAAGTTATTGCCAAATTCTGCTTGCTTGCTTTTGGTTTGCTCAATAAACTGTGTATTGTAGCAATATACCCGCCCCCCCCCAGCATCCTGGGTTGGACATTCAATTGCTTGTGACCAGAAAAGCTGATAATCTCGTGGCCAATGATGTGAGCAACACTTCCCTTTTCAGTTTAACAGAAGTTGCTCAACAGTTTACAGCACCTTCCTCCCCTTCCCCGTGCAGCTCAGCAGCACACAGCTGCCTGGGCAAAAACAGCCTTTCCTGAGAGCCACGGTATAAAGAGGAACCTTTTCATCTCTAGCTGACAATCCAGGTCCAGCCCAAGTGCCCAAAAAAACCACAGCTGCTGTCACCTCAGGCTGTAGGTGTTCTGCAGTTGCACTAAACGTCTCAAAGCTGTAATCCACAAAGCACCTGTCAGAGAGGGCATTATTTCATCATCCAGTGAGGCAAAAAGTACAGGCCTAGGAAAACACAGAGTCCAAATTCAGCTTCAAAGGAGGGTTAGCCCAAGGACTAGAGCATGCTGGAGTGTGTCCAGAGGAGAGCCATGAAGGTGATCAGAGGGATGGAGCACCTCTGAAGACAGGCTGAGAGAGCTGGGGTTGTTCAGCCTGGAGAAAACAAGGCTATGGGGAGACCTTGTAAGGTCCTTCCAGTATCTGAAGGGGCTACAGGAGAGCTGAGGAGGGACTCTTTGTCAGGGAGTGCAGGGACAGGACAAGGGGCAACGGTTTTGAATTGGAAGAGGGGAGATTTAGATGAGACACCAGAAAGAACTTCTTTGGTGTGAGGGTGGTGAGACACTGGAAGAGGTTGCCCAGAGAAGCTGTGGCTGCCCCATCCCTGGAGGGGTTCAAGGCCAGGCTGGATGGGGCTTTGAGAGACCTCCTCTGGTGGGAGGTGTCCCTGCCCAGGGCCGGGGAGTTGGAACTCAATGATATTTAAGGTCCTTTCCAACCCAAACCATTCTATGATACTATGATAAAGGTCCCTTTCAACCATAAAGATTCTGTGATTCTGTGACTAGAACTTTGGGTAAGTGTATCACAGACCTTGGATTAATTCCTCTGTTGAAGGAGAAACGCTTGACTTGATCTCCCCTTTTGTAAGGTAGAAGGAAGAGGGGTCTATATAAAAAAAAAAAAGAGGGTCATTTAAGGGAAAAGCAAAGCTAAGTGGGATGATATTCTGAGATGAGCGGGTTTATGCTTCTCTGGCAGACATACAGCACCTGTTCCCACAAACCAGCAGATAAAACTTTCTAAGAGTCAATTTCAAGTTTAGAAATCAGGCATTCTTTATCGTGGCACCGGGTGGACGGGGGATGGCTCCTCCTACTGTGCACACCGAATACTCTTGTCAAATTAAATTTACACACAACAGGGATGCACATTCAATGTAATTCCAAGAAAACATTAGTGTATTCATTACGTGTCTGAGAATTCATTTCCATATTATAATAAGCTCTTGGGCCCATGTAGTCATGCCTTCTGGTGGTCCTCATTTTGAGTGAGGGTCAGGTTTTTTAATTCAATCATCTTCATCTTCTTCACCTGTCCTTTGGCTCACTTTTCATGTTGGCAAAACAGCCTAACTGCTTAATTGCTCATTAAAACTAATGATCTCCCTGCTCCCACCTGTTTGTCAGACAATGTCCATATTTATTGCATCCCTGGCTTAGGGCACCATGTTCTCAGGGCCACATACGTCCTTTCTTACCTTATTAAGTCCTTGAAATCATTTGGGATGGTTACTAAAATAGCTACATTTCTTCTCTAAAAGAAGATTCTCTACAGTTTAACCATTTATAAACTACATAAAATATGCCTTAGGTATCACACCTCCCATCTTTTTCCTCTCCTATTTATATAGGACCTACATGAAACACTGTCAAAAGCCAAAAAAAAACCAAAAAAAAACAACAAACCACCAAAACAAAAACCAAAAAAACAACAAAACAACAGTATTTGTGCCAGTGGAATGTGTCCCCTGGGGGAGAAGGGGACCTGGCGGGGCTGGGGGACTCTGGTGACACTTCCTACCAATGGGCTCCCTCCTCCTAATGCTGGTTTCTTCTCTCCGTCTTTTCCAGAGCAGCTGCTGGCAGGACAAAGCTCTCTGGACTGGTGCTTCTAGAGAAGACAAGACTTATGGGGGATCTGATCAATGCTTAGAAATACTTCAGGAGGACAAGGCTAGTCTTTTTCAGTGGTGCTCAGGGACAGGACAAGGAAATGGGCACAAATTTCTATAGAAGAAGTTCCACCTAAACACAAGGAGGAACTTCTCTACTGTGAGGGTGGCAGAGCCATGGAAAAAAGCTGCCCAGGGAGGTGGTGGAGTCTCCTGTCTGCAGACATTCCAAACCCTCCTGGACATGTTCTCGTGCAACCTGCTTCAGGTAGACCCGCTCTGGTGGGAGGATTGGCCTGGATGATCTCCAGAGGTCCTTTCCAAACCCATATGATTCTATGATGTCCCCCGCTAGCCCAAAGCTAGCAGTGCCACACAACCATAGTGAGGCTGCTGCACAGCTCTGGGCCCTCTGCTTTTTCTGAAAAACCTTCTTTTTCAGCTCAAAGTGTGCTGTAGTGGGAGAGGCCCCTCCAGGGATCCCCACCGGCTGCTGCAGCCCCATCGCTGAGATGCTGAAGCCGGCCCAACCATGTTTGCGGGCGCAGGGGCCCACAACTCCCGTCTCCGCAGCCCACCGAGCTGGAGCCGGTACCCGGGCCCAGCCGGCGGCCACCGGAGCTTAAACCCGCTGGGCCCCGCCCCGCGCAGGCGCCTTGAGCCTCCATCAATGGGCAGATACCGGGTGGGGCCTTTGGGGAGCCGTGGCTCGGCCCGGGTCTCTCCGGAGGTGGGGGCTGGAGCGGGGCGGCTGGGCCTTGGCCCTACCGGGAGTGTCGGCCCCGCTCTCCGCCTCTCCCTGGGCGGGGAGGCTGGAGGACTCCACTGCCTGGAGCAGGGCCGGGCCAGGCCGCCCCCCCGGAGCCCCGGGCCAGGCCGCCCCCCCGGAGCCCCGGGCCAGGCCTCGCAATCTCCTTCCTGGCACCGCGGGCAGGAGGAGCCACATGGCAGGCCCTGGCCTAGGCCTCGGTCAAGGAGCTGCCCCAGGCTGAGCTGGGGACCGGGAGCGGGGCTCCCCGCAGCACCCTCTGCAGAGGCACGGCCTTCCTGAGCCCCGCAGTAGGGCTAAGGGGAGGCAGCAACTTGGAAGAGGCTGGGAAGTTCTGATGTTCTTTCTTTGACCACTTTTACTTTTCACTGCTTTTACTTTTCACCTGTTACTTCCTGAGTCTCCCATGTCTTGGCCTTGCTTTCACCAGGTTTACTTTTTCAGCAGCGTTTGAAGTGAGGAGACAATAACTGCAGTTTTAATACCGAATGCTTTTAGGTGTATATTTATTTTTAGCAAACACGCTCTGTTCCTCACTCCTTTCCGTGTTTTCCCAGGTAATTGGCTATGCAGGTCCTACTAAATTACCTTCAATTCTTTGCCATTGTCTTCTGATGGACTTTTCCCTGTCATTATCATCTCCTTGGTAGTTTAGAAAGTCTGCCCGTATGCGGTATGTTTTACTGTTTGTTTTATGATACGATACCAAAACTCCATTTTTTTTCCCCTAGTTTTCCCTGGATTTTTCAAAGTCTCTTTTTTTTTTTTTTTCCTCTAGCAATATTCTCCTATTTGACATATAGTATATTGGCATTTCCTCTCCGCTTTCCTATCTCCAGCTGCATGTAAATACTGATAATAAACAGAGTATAGCACCTAGCTGTTTCAGAACACCAGTGTTACAGATGCACTCCCCAAAAAGTGAGGGCCCCCTTTATGCTCCTCTGACTCTTTTGCTGAGGTGGCTGTGGGTGGGAACACAAATAAAGACAGATATCCCAGCTTAGCTGGCAATGGATATTTAGCGTAAGTAAGTCTTCATAATTAGTGAAAAAAGAGGAAAGCTGCATGTTTCCTCATGCTTTTGACAATGAGAACAAGCTGCTTTAGAAAAGAAATTTGTTTTTTTTTGCTTTTAGGAAATAAATGATTCAAACATCTCTGTTGCTAACCACAAATTGCTTTCCAAACAGTCTTTCAGTTATTGCTCACAGTGTACTTTTTTCTTGTTATTTCATCTGTTATTTCAAATGTCCTCTTCAACATGGCTGTGATTACCTGCTGACCACACACTGTTTGAGTTGCGGTGTGGCACTCTCAACACAACTGCACTGCCTTTTTTTCATCAAAGGAAGCAGGGAGCGTTGAGATGTGTTTTGGCATTGGGCAATATCCAGGAGGAAAAAAAAAAAAAAATCTGTGTGGGGGACCATCCGCTGCTCCCCTCCACCAGAATGGAAAATGCAGTGGTAAGTCATAATTGAGATTATATATTATAAATGAGGGGAAAGCAGATATATGCCAGGCTTGTCTGAAAACTAGCAGATCTGCTTTATGATGCTCTTGGTCTTACCATCCACTACCCCTAGGGCTGGGGAAACAGTGGGTTTGTACAATTTATGTGTTGGAAGGCTCTGGGGCTGATCACCCAGTACCATATTCATAAAGATATTTAGAGGCAGTTAAAAAATCTAGTGGGTTTACTGAGTGGTTGGCAGATCTTGAAGTATGACCTTTTTTTGTATGTGCTGAAGCTACCTGGATGAAAAAACCAACAGTAAAACTACTATTTCCTCATAGCAATATAGGGATTGAGGTATTCAGGTTTGAGATGCTGAAGTAGTTTGGTGACAGAAGGGATGTAGGTGTGCAGGTCTTTCAGCAACACCACGCTCTGTGGTAATTTGGGCCTTTGGCAGCCTCTTAAAAGGTAAGGTTTTATAGAAACCTGTTATAAGAACCTCAAAGCTGTTTGAATTTATAGATATTCACCCCCATAACTCTGTGCCCAGTAACCCCAGCCACGGAGCTCTTTCCCACCCAGTGTTACAGCAGCACGTGGATATTTGTCACTTGTTATTTATGGATAAGGTGGTGGCATTTCAGGGGACACCAGGTCTCCTGCATTTCATAGGCTTCAGCTAGAGGGCCAGTTCTGTGCCAAGTTCTTTTCTTGCTGTACCACTTGATGGCACACTTGCATT
>BJBW01012672.1:2569-29632 GCA_004320125.1 Scolopax mira | reverse complement strand
CCAGCTCTCCTGGAGCTCCCTGCAGATATTGGGAGGCTGAACTTGTCTCATCTCACATCTCCCTTGTTTGAGCTCGTTGCTCTGTATGACAGGGCAAGCGGAAATCTGGAGAGTCCTGTGTTGCACTTCAACACAGTCAGGAGTCCATCTCAAGGTCCTGTTAATGCCTTTCTACTATCCTTCATGCATTTCAAAACGACCCCTGACAAAATTACCCATCGTTACACAAGAATTGTCTGCCTCAGCCAGCCCTTGAACCCAGGCTCCCAGACCCTAGCCCTTTCTGCTATCCTCCTTTGCTTCATATTTACTTAATTAGCCAGCTGGAACACAACTCCTTTCATGATCTACAGCCTAATACATAAAGATGACAGTGACATGAATCTTGGCTTAGGATTCAATTTGCATGTTAATTCTTTGTGGTTCCCCAGATATTTGGAATTTCCTCCGACAGGATCTGAGAGATGCTGGAATGCTGCCTGGATGGGTGTTCTCCTGTCTCCCAGCGAGGGCCCGGAGGGATAGGTGACACAGTTTTGTGGTCCACCTGTAGAACGTGGGGCATCTGCAGCAAAAAGGAAAGCAGATCATCATTGAGGAGTTCTTCTTAGTACACAATGCAAATAGAGCCAAGGCTGATTGTAGAGTCCAGAAGCATCTGGAAGTCAGTGAAGCGAGAGCCTGCAACAGATTAAGAAGGAGTGCAGACATTTTGTGCTCTCAGCCTCAGTCATGTTGGTTCACAAAGCCCCTGAGACACTTGTCTGGGCAGTAGAGAGGCTCTGGAGACAGGGAGCAAAAATTTTCTGAGTGGAAGACTAACCCATGTTGGCTCTGAAGGGTTCAGGCACAAACCCCATCACTCAGTTCCATCAGACTTTCTGCTTATTTTTGTATCTAACATCCCAGAGCTGGCTTAAAGGGAAGGGTAAATGCTGTGAGCTACAAACTCATTTCCAGCTCCCTGGGGGACCAGCCTCAGAGGAGACCTGATGGCAAATGTGGCCAGAGCTGCCATTTTGCAGCGTGCCTGAAGAAATGACAGCTTGCCAAAGATAGTACAAAGAGGCTCTCCTGGAAAGACAGTCACACGTGGTTATTTATGGGTGTTGCATTAGAGCTCACTGTGATCCAGGCCCCAGAGAGCCAGGATATAGGATAAAAATGGGGCTTGCCACAAGACCTGTGATCTTCATAGAAATTTTAGCCAAATAAGAACATGGAAAAAGATGTGAAGAGGTACATCCAGCATCCTAGAGCAGCCTGTGCCACAGCCAACAAAGGCTTGGAGCAGCCTCTAACTGGCAGATATTTTTATTCTAACAGAAAATGTTATTAATTGAAGTAAATCATCCATTTTCAGATTTTGCTGATTTTACACATGGCCTAATTTTAACAACAGAAAAAAACCAAACCAACAGAAAGAAAGAAACAGTGAAATGTTTTTTCATAAATAACTCTTTTTTTTTTTTTTTTCCTCCTAAGAAACTCAACTAGGTCACTTTATTTTGGCCTTAGAAACATTTTAATGAAGAATTGTAAAGGGGGGCGGGGGGGAGGGAGGAAGAAAAGAAAAGTTGTTTCTTTTCTGTGTTCAAAACTAGATGGCTTTGGAATCCCTGGGAGTTTCTTGTGCTTTCTGAAAGGCTGTTGTCCTCTATGCCCTGCATTCATAATCACTTGTGGCTCCTTCTTTCTGTTGTGACCTTCCTTGCTCAGAGTCTCCAGTTGCATCAGGACAAATTCTGGCTTTTCAAAATAACCTCACTGAAGTTTGGAGGCTAGGGGTGACTGGAAATGGAAGGGGTTTATTCCTCAGAAAACATCATTAAGTCGAACCCTTTTATTTTTCACCTCAATCAAAATCAAGTGTTTCAACTTTTCTTTAAAAAACAAGTATTTGAAATTGATCAGGAGGCCTTAAAATGAACATTTGCAAGTTCTAGAATAAGTGATGTAATTTTTCCAGATAATATTTTGCAGGTAGGGTTTAGTCATGTGTTCCATTAACCAGGGTCCCCAGGAAAACTTTTGAGCTGGTTTTTGCCCAGCTCTGGAATTGGGAAAGGCAAGTTCTGCTTCCTGCATGATAATGGTGTGCAAATGAAGTGAGGGGTGTTTGTGTTTCCCTGGATGCAAACGGGGGGGGGGCAACGCTGTGTGTGTGTGTGTGTGCAGGGAAATTGAGAGCTATTGATGAAAAGCCCTGGGCAGGACTGAGTTCTTAATTGTAGGCACAGACTCTGCCTGTGTGGATGTGGCAAATCCACCTGTAAGAGGGAGGGAGCCTTCAGGATGAGGATGACAAATACCACCCTCCATTAGGCAGAGCTGAGGCAGGTACTAATTACCCAGGAGCTGAGGAGTCATGATGCTTGTGGTTCCTGCCAGCGTGCAAGCTGTGTCCTGACTTGCTTGTTGGTTCCTGCAGATCAGCAGTGAAGAAGGGGGCTGGGTCTGACCCCTCTGGGATGAGGGCAGGATTTGGCTTTGCAGTAGTGCATCTTTCCTCCACATGAGCTTTCAGTTGTCTCCATACATTTCAAGTGCTGAAACTGTGACTCTGTGGCCATCTCTGCTCAATGGCTCTTGTTCTGGAATCACTGGAGCTATGGTTATACTTAGAATGTGTGGAGAGTTGGTTGGGGGGGAAGCATTATAATGTTCATTTAAAGAATATTTGTTATGTTTTTCAAAGTGAATTAGTCTTTCCTTTTCTAGCACCTGATTTCTGTTCGGACTTTGTGTATCCGCAAGCTGTTGTAGATCAAATTTTGTGGGCATAGGCAGTAGAAATTCCAGTGGTAAGGAGGACCAAAAGGGGGACAGAGTGGAAAACAGGGCTCTTGGACAACAGCCATTATCATCCAGTTTTATTTTGACGTGGATCAGATCATGGGAAGTGTATATGTCACTCCTTAGGCATGCCTGGAGAGCAGCAGCAGTCCTTTGAGAGGGTTCAGGTCAGAATCTACTGGATTCTGTCTCTGGTCAGGTAGGAGGTACTGCCAACTTCATGTATCTGCTGGTTGGGAGTCCCCAGAGCACCCACCACTGCACTGGAGGAGCAAGCAGTGAAATGACACCCAACGGGCAGAGGTGTTTTCCTGGGCAAGATTAACACCTGTGGGGGGGGGACAGTTCTGGCCCCACGTGAGTTCAGTGGTACAAAGGGAGCCTGGGACTCAGGCCAAGGCAGCAGTGCCAGAGGGAACTTAATGAGACTTCCTACAAAGCACAACTAAACAGACTTTCAGCTGTGTTTTTCAATTTACCTAATGTTTTCTCCAGCCCTGTATTTTAATTAATGATAATATTGTTAATTGCATAACTATGGACTCATCCTATTGTCTTATGAGACTTGGGTGACTGATAAGAACAGGGTAGCACTTCAGTTTATTTTGCTGTGTTTCATTGACTAATTTAATGTAGTTGAAAAGAAGCACACATGTTGGGGATAGAATTCCCAAAACATAAAATTTTGCTGACAATTAGCAACCTTTACCTTTCCTGGAGAGCAGGATTTTATTATTTTTTTTTTTAACTTACACTGCTTTTCACATATAGACTTTATCAGAACCTGGAAAAAGACTTGCTTGGGTCTGATCAAGTCCATTTAACTCATCTCCTAAGCACACATCAGCTCCTGGCTTAATGTTAGAGGCTGAGGTCTAATGTTATAGTTTGGGAAAAGGATTGTTAATTCTTCACATCCTGTCTTTTCGTTCAGCTTGACATTTTTTCTGCCAAAGTCATCTTTTTCTGATCCACTGTTCCTAATTTTACTGGATCATCAGCATCATCCCATCTGGAAAGAGGGCAGTTCTTTTCTTCAGAGATTTTTAGGCTAAAGAGATCCTCTTCTCTGCCTTTGGGGCATAGGGAAAGCCCTGAATGCTGAATTTCATGGGCTTCCTTCTATTCCTAAAGAAGCAGGGATAAATGCCAAGGTTGCAATACAGCATTTGAAGTCTGATCTCTAACAAAATATGCTCTTGGTTTTCTTCCCTGCAGGCCAGTCTGCCATTCTGAGTTGGGCAGAAAAGGATCTTGCTTAACAAGGTGTCTCAAAGCTGCTGATCTGTGCACATCTGTACAAGTGAAATCAGAAGGACTAGAAGGAATTCATTTCGTGGTGGCCACCACGAAATGAATTCCTTCTAGTCCTTCTGATTTCACTTTTACACTGTCATCAGTATTTATGGCCTCCTCTGTCCAAAGATGTGATGTTACTTGGTTTGCAGCTGGATTTTATTGATTGCATAATTTCACTGCAGATCTTGCAATAATTGGTGGTTTGGATTTTTTTCTGAAGGCCATGACTCTTCCAGTATGTTTTTTGGAATTATTTTTTTTTGTTTTCCAGAAAACAAAGCTCTACTTCAATTACTGCAGGAAACTGACAGCTGCAACTGGAAGTTGCATGAAGGTTGTAAACTAGAGGAGTGTTTTTTTTAAATCTGTTAATGTACAAGCCAGTTTCAGTTTCCAAGCCTAGCTTGAAAGGTTTGAGTGTTTGGGGTTGGCAGTACTACCCAAACAATATCCATTTCAAATACACCTGTGGTTACAAGCCTCTCGTTGTTGGCACTGTGAAAACATTTCTCCTACAGCTAGTACCATGTAGTTTTATTTTTACTAGTTTGATGCCCTGGTTTGAGCTGTCATGCAGTGCACTAGTTTTGTTTTTGTCTTGCTACTCATTTCTTTTACTTCCACCTGGTAGTTGAGATGCTACAGCCCTCTGAGCTTGCTTTATCATTTTCCCCAGATTTTCAGTTGTGCTCACTTAGTCATCTTTGCAATCCTTGCCTTTCCCTCTTGCTCTCTTCTCTACGACATCATCATAATTTGTTTGCACAGGATATTTATGAACTTCTGCACTCTCTAATGATGGACCAGCTCGTCTTTTGACATTTCCCCATCAGTTCTCCACTTTGAGGTCATCTGCAGCTTGCCATTCCTCAGCATTTATTTCTGTCACTTCCCCTGATTTTCCAGGAGGAAATTCTGATTAAGCAATAAGTGCTGGGCTATCCATCATTTTATGCTGGTCAGAAGTTACCTGCTGCTTCTCAACCTCTAAGGCACAGATTGTTCTTAATCAACTGAAGTGAGGCACTGGTAAAAGAGCTAAAGACCTCATTTCCATTGCCATCCCTTCATGATCCTATCTAAACCTACAGAAGAGTGGCAGAGCCATTGTAAGTGCCATGTAACAGTGCAGCACGGCAGATTAAAAACCTGCAAAGCTCAGGTGGTTTCCCAAAAGTCCTGTCAGTCAGCTTTTATTTGATTTCAGTTCTTATTTTCATTTATTTACAGTATCGCCCATTAAGTGTAGAGTGTTTTCTAAACACTGAAGAATAATGGGCCTGTCCCACGCAGGTGACAGCAGAAGGGCTGACAAAGGGAAGGAATGCAATAAAAGTGGTAATTTATGTATGAGTCATGCTTCCCAACCAGCTGTACTGATAAAAAATGGCCAGTTTTATGAGAAGGCTGGAAAAAAAACAACAAAATTACCTTTATGAAAAAAAAAAAATAATCCAAAATATTTGGACCAGCACTTTGATTAAAGATGACTTATTGCCAACAGCACAGGGAAGGGAGTCCTGGAGAGGTGTTTAGATTTATCAAAATACAAGCCTTGTAAGGGAAGATGTTTCTGGCATAGGCACCTGCATTTAAGACAAATGTGGAGCCAGCAGCAGCAGATCTTGCCTACGGTACAGATAAAACTGATAAGGAATCAGGGAAAGAGAAGATACTAAGTGTGAGAGATGAGAATTCATAAGGCAGGAGTGGAGTTATGAGCTGAGGGAAGCTGGTGAAGGCAGGGGATGAAGTTATTTGAGGTAGTTTTGGGGGCAAATTGCCAAGTAGTCCCGGATCCACCCAACACGGAGAATTCTGCAGGAAGGTTGGCGTTTTCATCCACCAGCATGATTTGGGGTACGGCTTTTCTCCACTTAGGGGAGCAAAGGACAGACTCCTATGGATTCATGGAAGCTGTAGAAATCGAAGAAAACTTGCTGTGGCAACTGGCTAATTCAATAAAAGCATTGATTCCTCCAGCTGGATAATTAAAAAGCATGAATGCAGCGTAGCTGATTTCTGTCTCTGAATTAATGTAACAAATGATCATTGATTGAAGTGAACGGGGAACTTCCCAAAGGAAAGGACCTTCCATACTGAAAAATGCCCCCCACCTCTGTGAATTGTTCTTTAATGTGCCACAGATAGAGACAGTTGCCTGTGTTTCCCTGCCAAACCTGTCACTCTGTTATAGAACACCCTTGGGTTCTGCATCGACAGCCACTCTGGGGTTTGTCTGAAACACTTTCTTCATCAGCCAGCATTCCTGGAGAGTTTGAGAGTCTCTCTCTTCACCTGCAGAGCAAGAGGCAGCTCGGAGCCATGCTTGTCTATACTTGGCACAGCTAAGCTGTCTGTGCCCGATGTTTATCGTGAAACAAAACCAATCTTCACATTCATACTTTTCTTCTTTTAATTCACCAGCAACTGAGAAAGGGTTTCCCTCAGCTGCAGCGCGGGTTTTTTTTTTTTTTCAACCGCTTCAGAAAAATGGGAAGGGATCTGTATCTTCTCTGTTTTTCCATCTTACACAGTTCCTGGTTTCTCATGCATGTAAAAACCAATACTGTATATCTGCATCCCTAATGCGAGCAGGCACCTGGACACACTTGTCCTGGGGCAAATCTGAAGGGGACTCATCTCTGCTCTTTGCATTATGCACCTCTGTTGGTTAGTGGGACTTGGGGATGGATTGTCTGGATCCTCCTCGCAGAGATGGCCACAGAGTCACAGTTTCAGTACCTGAAGTATTAGCTTTAATGGTTTTGAGGCACATGGCTAAAATTTGAACTAGCTGCCCCAGAGAAGCCCTGGCAAATGAGACTGCGGGCATATCTCAGCTGCTGACAAGACCAACCCACCAAAAGTGACTACCCTCCCAGCAGGGAACACATCCCCGTGTCCCCAGCTCCTAATTTGCAGGCTGGGTAGTGTATATGGGAGGTGGGTACGCTGTGGCTCTGGCAGAGGGTACAGTTGCTTCTGCTGTTCCCTGCAGGGGATGGTACCTTGGGGTGCAGGAGCAGGACAGGCAATGACATTTGAACAGTTACCACTGTTTGCATCAGCGTAGATGAGTCAGGGCACTGACCTGGGCAATGTCTCTTTTTCACATTGATCCATGGGCTCTGACGTAGAGAAGACTCACCTTGATGATGGATGGGACATCCCAACGTACACTGACCTGCCAGAGATAACCATCACCTTGCAACAGTAGGCCACTGCTTCTGTGCTTGATGTCCTGTTTTTCTTTTTCTTTTTAAATTTTTTTAATAGCTTGCACCTGCAATATAGATGTTCTGTGAGGTCCCAGGAGACAGTGCTCCTTCTGCTCTTCACCCCAGGAACAGGACTTAAGAGGTGTACTAAGAGTTGTGGAGCATTAATGGAGCAGGATGCTCAATGCTAGAGGGGAGGAGGGATGTTTTCATCAGCCACCAGGATAAAAGTTAAGGTGGTTTACAACATAGTCTGATAGAAAGTGGCTGTTAGAAAAATGTGCTTATTAAAAGGTCAGGTGTGGTCTTGTGTTCTGCTCTGACCTTGCACAAGCCAGTAAATGATACATAATGAATACCTTATTAGGTTAATTTTGTCTATTTGGGGTCACCGTGAACAGTCCGTTAGAAAATCGCCATTTTCTCAGAGGATGCCAAATTGCTGGTTGTTAGTATTTCTGCAAATAACACTGAATCTGTAACTTATTTGGAAGAAGCTTATTGTAATAACAGGTGGTCAAATTTGGAGTGTTAAGTGGATAGACAGCTACATATTATGCTTCTCGTCACTGATCAGGGGAGCATAACCCTTAGAATCAAATTTCTCATGGGCAATGGGCAGAGGAAAGAACACAAAGAACTCCAAACCATTAAAAAATCGTGACATCTTTGCATTATGTGCTCTTTCTGATATCTATTTCTTTTTAGGATTAATGTTTTTCAGCATTTGTTGTAGTTGTGAGGGCTGAAAATGGTTCTTTTGCTTTAAGGAAAGACACTCAGTTACCCCCCCCCCAGATCCCAGAACTAGGAACGTTAGGGAAAAATGAAATACCTGAGTGCACCAAACTGTAAATGTTCTTTCAGAATCAAACCCCAGGATTTTCTCTCAGTAAACTGTCACTGCACCCTCTGAAAGAGCAGAGTGCTGGCTGAAAAGCTCTATAACAGACTTCTTTAAAATTTCAGATACGCATTTACAGACTGAGAACTTTTTCCCCAGTAGTAACGCAGCTCCACTCTTGTAACTGCTGGTAGCTGTCACAGAAGCTTTTTGTTTCCTAGGAAAAAGTACCAGAGGCAACAGTGGTACGTTGAAGAAAGCTTTGATGCAGAATGTTCAAAGGCATGATTTCTATTCCCTCTCCAGAGCCTGGCCCCCAGAAACCCTTCCTTGACCTCTTCCAGGAATGAAACAGTCCCCCATGGGCTTTGCTGCTCTCCTTCATAAAATTCTTCCCTGTCCTCCCCACGTGCACTTTCCAAAGAGAGAGCTGAAATGGAGAACAACGCTTTGTTCTGTGGATGAGTTTTGTTTATTAATGAGATGCTCTGGAAGAATGGGACTATTTCACGTCTCGTCAAAGCAGCACAAGTAGGATGCTGCTTTTATGAGACTTGCCACTGCCCCTCCCTCCTCTGGATCACCTCTTTCATATGCCCGAGCAGGACTGAGGTGATGCTCTGCTTCATGAAGAGCCCAGGAAGCAGTTTATGAGCAGCAAAGAGAAAAACTCAGAGACAGAATAAAAAAGAGCAGAAAAAAAAAAAGAGCCGATTGCTGTTTTGAGTTGAATTTCCACTACCTTCCAAATGGGCATTCCAGTAGGAGTACATTAAATTCACCTATTACTCAACAGCCAGGGCTATTTAGCAATAAAGACCTCTGGCACTGAAAGAGACTCCAAACAAATCTTTCCAGCCAGCAATAAAACGCAAGGAGTGTCAGGCTTAAGATCACTGGGTCGTGTAACTTGTTAAGGCAAGAGGCTGAAGGCTGATTTGTGCAATCCCTGCAAACGGTGGTGTCCTGTGACACACTCACTGTCATAGATAACTGCCTTGGAGATTAATTACAGTCCTACAAATGCAGTTGTGTAGCCAGAGTGAATTTAATTGTGCACACACACACACACGTGCACACGTGGAGAACACGAGTGCTTTTTGAAACCTGATGCAGGCTGCGTTTGGAATTGGTTTTATAGCTGTTGATTGGTGTCTGTGGGAAAAAAAAAACTGCAACCAACGCTTGTTGGGCATCCCATAAAATGAAAAAAAGAGGGCTCAAAGCCAATGTATGCAACAGAGTCTTCTCTGGAAGTCCCCAATTTCCAGTCCAGGGCAAGGGAAGAAGGCAATGAGGGGTTTTCACATTTTCACATGTAAAAATGAGAAGATGCCTGACTCCAGAGCTTGCCCAAGATTTGAATAATGAAATAGCTCTGACTAATGTTTATATTAAGGTTTGACTTCTGTGGTGCTTTGCATTGCATCCATAGCATGCAGAGTGCCTTCCTGCCATCAAGGAGAGGCTTCTGGATCCATAATCTGGAGCCCCAGGCCTGCAAGGATGCCATCACAGGCTTTTCTGACCCTATATGGGTAGCTGTTCTGCATTAAAGTTGTCTATGGAGATAAGATATCTATGGATATATGATTGTCCAGCTTTGGAGTCCTCATCACAGGAAGGACATGGACCTATTGAAAGTGGAGGACCACAAAGATGCTGAGGGGGCTGGAACACCTCTGCTATGAGGAAAGGCTGGGGTTATTTTGCCTGGAGAAGAAAAGGCTTTAGGGAGACCTTAGATCAGCCTTCCAGTAGCTAAAGGGGCCCGCAGGAGAGCTGGGGAGGGACTCTTTATCAGGGAGTGCAGTGATAGGATGAGGGGTAACGGGTTTAAACTGGAAGAGGGGAGATTTAGATTAGATATCAAAATTCTATCTTCCTTTGCCAAAACATTGTTAACATTAAAAATCATTTAACAGGGATTTTTTTTTTTTTTAAATTAAAGATTTTAGACATTTTTTCCATGAAATTTAATACTTCAATGTCAAAAAATATTCATCTGGACCACTTGTAAGAAATTGCCTCAAAGTGGCATCAATACATGGGATGAGTGAGTCTCTGGAAATACCAGTCGTGTAGGAACACAGTGTTTTACATTAATGGAGCCCCAAGGCTCTTGCCTGTCTCAAAATGATGCATTCTTGGGCAACCTTTGTGCCCAAAGCAACGTGAAAATAGCCATGCAGCTCGGAATTGCTTGCAATATTTTATTCCATTGCTAGCCCAGCCCTTTTCCAAATTAATCTGTGCCTAACTTTCTTTGTGCAAATGCAGGAGACAAGATGTTCATTCTGCAGCGTTTGAGAAGTCATGGAAGCCAGAGTGTAGATATCACAGACTCCTCAAAACTGCTATTCTTGTGCTGAGGGGAGAAATTTTTCCTATGGGAGATGGCTGATCTGTTGGTTGATGATTTCTGCTATTACGTGTTATGTTATTTGTGCACTCTAGTGCACATACAAGTTAAACAGCCTGCACTGGTGAGAAGGTTAATGCCTTGCTATGTCATCTGACTGACACCGGATATTATCTCCACATTTATCCTCTGATTTAACTTCTAGGAAAGAGTTATATCCCAGATAAATACCACTATCCAATTTCTCCTCAGAAGTCCTTACTGCTGCCTTAGAGAATGGCACAAACTGGGTCTTGTTCATCCATTTCTAGTGAGATATTATGTGTATTATAGTTTGTCTTGAAATGAGTTTTGGAAAAGGTGGCATCAGCTAGTTCCTTTCAAGGGGTTACATCTGTTAGTCTCTATACAGAATGCACTTTTTCATGGAACTTTTTCCTCAAGCAGACATCTGTTTTCTTGGAGGCCATGAATGTTGCTTCCAGTGCATCATGAAATGTCTCATTATTAAGTAATTAGAGAATTGTTTTTATAAACATTTTTTTACTGTAAAGAGCCCCAATTATTATTATTATTATTATTATTATTACTACTACTACTACTACTACTTCTACTACTACCTTCTGGCAATGGAGGGGAAGACACTGGTGAATCCTTTGATGTCTGCTGAAACATGCTGAAGAAAAAGGGTAGACCTTTTGACTCTAAATAATCATACAATCCATAAATAATAAAGCTCTTCAGGGCCCTGTCAGACTGTCACTTCCTGCCAAAAGTTATTCATCTTCATGCACAGGCACAGTGTCTGTCCTGTGCTCCTCTCTTACCAGTGGTTCAGCTACATTTCATGGCTATAAATTTCATACAGAACACATTTCTAACTCTGGTGGTTGTAATGGCATCCAAAAGGACACACACATAGATTTTTTTCTAGACAGAAATTTTGTTCAGGCAAGGAAAAAAAACCCAAGAAGCAAAAAATAAGGTCATTTGTTTGAGATTTCCAGACATCTAGACTCCAGGGATGACTACAATCCTGCCCCAGTTCTGCAACTTGGTAGCTGCAAAACCCAGCAAGTTTTGGGTTGTCTTGGATTTTGGACTAAGGAGCCCAGACTATAGTCACCAATGAACCTTGCTAACAGTCAGAGGGATCTTCCAGACATTCAGAGGTCCTGGACAACTTGCTTCTCAGCTTTGCAGTGCACATACAGTAGGACCAGTACAACCAGGACTTGTCTGATCTGCTGAGCAGGTTCTGCATGGTGGATGCCCACCAAGCATAGTCTGTTCTGGATGTGATCGAGTATCTGTGGCTATCCAGAAGATGCTGTACTTGCTGTGCCTTTAGTGCAAGGCTGTCCAACACTACTTGAGTCTGACTTCTCTTCTTTCTCTATTTCATACTCAAGAAAATGTCCACGTGATGAAAGCAAATTCACAATGTCAGCTCTAGGCTTGGTCTTGCTGACATTTCTCTTTGAAAAATGAAACTGCAGCACGGTGTTAGGTAATGCAAGCGGTGAAAACTCTCTGAGGTCTAAAGCTAGAGCAGGATCTTGCCCATTTGGCCATCCAGGGATAGACATATCACAGCTAAAGACCTCTGTGTCTATCAAGGACAACTCCCAAGATAAGGGCACATCACTCAATGAGCAGCTGGGTAACTGCAAGCTCTAGGTCTGCAGTTGTTGAGGCCTGGGTCCACAGCAGCACATCTTACAGTCCCATCTATCCCAGCCTGTGTTCCACACCTGCCCCCCAGCTCTCCGAGGTACACCCCGTGTGCCCTGTGCTTGAGCACATGGAGATTTGGAAATACATAAGCACGGAGCATGCCTTATAATAAGCCCTTCCCGTGTGCACTGCGCCGCCTCCAGCTCAGTGAATCAGATCAGAAAACTTCCTGAAGGACCAGATTGTTTTCTCCCAGGAAGGGTGCCGGGAAGCTAGTCATTAGGGAAAGGAGGGGTGAGCACTCTCTCCCAGGCTGATTACGTTGAGCCACCCTCCTTTACCCATTCAGTGAAGACTGCCCATCTCTACTGTATGAGTCAGAGAATCAAACCCATTTTTGGGACACCTCTCTGTCCTTTGCTAAAAATTAAGGAGCTTTCAAAAACAGTCTGTAGGTGAGCAAGCTTCTATCTGGGCTTCTCCATCACTGCAGTGCTTTGTATGGGATTGTTACAACACATCTAGTTCTTCTACAGCAAGTTCCCAGCTACAGGAGGCTGAGAGGCCTTGGGTAACTTGTCATTACTCATCAGCACTCCCTATGCTCGTTTAGATCTCAGGGTGTGGCTTTAATTAGCTGATTTTGTAATAACATGCAGGTGACTTGGTGATGGATAGACACCCTGGAAACCTATTAAATAGGAGTGTAGAGACTCTATGTCCTTAGAGTGTTCTCTCAAATTGTTATTTGCTTCTAGAAATTGAATCTGGGATGTTGTTTGTCCATCCTTCCCCATAGCTTCCAAAACTTTTGGCTGATTTCAACCAGGTTTCTGGTGGATAAATCCTACAGAAATGAGAAGACCTGTAGGTGTTCCACAGAACTGCACAGTGAGGTAGAAGAGAAAGAATAGGTCAAGTGCCTGGACTAAAAATCTTGTGCTTATTTAGGTAACAGAAAATCCATGTAGGAAGGAGCATGTATGAATGCCCCAGCTATGGGGGGGGATGTGTGTGTTGGAAACTTTGTTTGCAACTCAGTTACTGAATCTGAGCAAACCAGAGTGTAAATAGGTTTTATTATCTTATAATAACCTTAGTTTATGAATTCTTCAGTTGCTATTTTTAAGTTCTCTTATCTCAGCAGCTTAGGGATGTCTTCCCTAGGCTTCTGCTGTCCTCAGCATGTGTCAACCAAGTCTCCTGGGTTTTTGCTGAAGCTGCCTGGGGTTTTGAAGTGGTCTGCCATCAAAGTATGTTGGCCAAGGACTTCTTAGTATTTGAGATCAGATACAGTCAGCTTTGTATATCCAAAGACTCTATGTTGTTTGGAGTTAAACAAAGTTGTGCTTTGGTTTTCTTTATAACACTGAGTGGGTTTTTGGTCTAGTTGGCTGCCTTTGAAAAACTCGTAAAATACCATTTGTTCAAGCTAAACTTTTGCTTTACCTCTGTTTTGGTGGGGTTTTATTTGATTGATTTTTCAGTGGTATCCTTAGATCTGAAATAGCAAACTCTTCTCTAACCTTATGCAGTCAAGACCATGACGTACCCTCTTAAGGATGTCTTACCCCATGTTCTGCAAGTTAGACAGCTGTTTGGTAACATACACTCATCTATACTTGACCTAGACACATATTTGGGTCTTTCAAGCCCAGTATTTCAGGCTCAGTGGAAGGATGTCTGTCCCAACATAAGCCAGCTGGTCCCATTGTAAAATGGGAGAAGCAAGATGAGGTTTCTTTTCCAGTACTGGTGATCACTGCTCTGTTGGCTTCGTGTTGTGTGTTGCAGTATCTCTAAGGATATGTTCTCCTGGTCTTCTTTCTTTCTAGTTTTTCAATGCAACCAGCTGTGAAACCAATCTTGCATTTATTACATAACAAAGAAAAAAAAACCTCATTTCTAAATCCACATGTTTGAGGGTTTACCTTCCCATCGTCTGCAGGTGATTATAGTTAATTTTGACCTTACTATAATTTTAATCTTTCAGAAAATGTGTTTCCATTGCATACAGAACAGCACACTCATAATACAGCTGTCGTCACAAGTGCATCTGTGGAAACAGCCTCTGCTCTTTCCTTATCCTTGCAGTGGGGGTTTACTTCTTAAATTAATTCTTAATTCTGCAGGCTCTTAATTTGGAAGCTGGTTTGTTGGGAGTTTTTTGGCAGCTCTGCTGACAGTTTCATTTGGAAAGCATGCCTTGGAAATACCTATTGTTCTTTGCAAAGTCCAATCCATTTTTCACAGCAGCCTTGCTTTGACCCTTGTTATCAGTCTTACCATAAATAGCGTGATCTCCAATTAGTCCATCTCTCAGCTGTCTAGGTTCACCTGACAGGACACGAGCATTGCCACACTGGATTGGAAACTACCTGAAGGAACAAAGAGTGATAAATGTCAGAGGATTTGGATGCTGGTAGCTGTCTGATGTCGTGTTGGAAGCCTTGGCATTAGATCTGGACTCAACCTTGTAAAAAAAAATCTGGAGGAGGGGTTAAAGGACCTACTAATGAAACTTGCAATGATGCCATCTGCTTGCTCTTGAGCAAAGTTTGCATTCAAACAGGTGTACCAGTTGTCACATCAGGTGATGCCCACTTGCAAGCCTTGGGATTCATTGGGTTTGTTTGGATTGAAAGTTAGGCCCTGGCCCCCGGAATAAGGATGTTGAGAAAAGGTGTTAATTCAGGGGGGCACTACACGTAACTCAGCACAATGGACCCCAAATTAGTGGGCTTGAATACTCATTCTGAAGAGTTATAGATTGCTGGGCTTATTTGATGAGCAAGAGGGTGGTATATAAGAGGTGTGTGGCTCTGCTGGTGAGCTTTTACTTTACCAGGGAGAGACTACAATGGGGTTATTGATGGCTGCCAGGATCTCTCAGGAGTAGCTGCCTTTCAGTGTCCATCACTTGTGCCCACAACTCTTTTCTGACTTAATTTTTCATCCTAATTCAGCGTCGTGTGTGAATGGCATCCCAGGATTTTGTAACTGGTGGAAAAGGGGCAGCGTGAAGCCTGTGGCAAGGTAGGTGTGCATGTGGGAGCCTCACAAACAAAACCCTCAGCTGCTGGGTGTGGTGGGAAATGATTCACAGACCTGTAAGTTTGCTAAAACCTGATGTGAATGAAGGTGACCTTAGGAGCACATGAGTAGGGTAAAGGGCTGGATGGTTAAGACTGGTCTTCTGAACAGAGGCACCATGGCTTTGAAGACAAAAGTTGCATTTCCCAGCCCTTCTCTAAATCTGCTCCTGCAGAATGTTGTTGACATAAGAGGAAAAAAGCCCAACAATGAGCTCTTCTGAAAATCCTATCCCAAATGTTTTCAGCTTGTGGTACTTTGAATTCACTTGTAGGAAGCTCAGATGTTTTGATTTTGGTGATATCAGACTATCACAAAACTCGTCCTTTATTTGGGAGCTTGTTCCTGGAAACAAGGCTGCTCTGTACAAATAAGCAGTTAATATCCAATGGCTTTGAGCCAAAAATCAGCAGCACAGTTCTCCTTGAACAACATCCTTGTATTTCCAAGCTCACTGATGACTGTGGACCACCGGAATGGAAACTGTTTCCAGGAGAAGCTGTTTTGCAAATGCATTTTACTGGAGGGTAGGAATCACCAATAAGCTGTGGAAATGTCTTTGCTGGTGGCAGTGGTACAGGGGTGATGCCACATCACCTGCAGTTTCCATAGTGGCTAAAAACATTGCTGCCCATTTTAGTTTTTTTGAGGGCTCTGATTTTTTTTTTTTCCAAAAATGCTGAGTGGGGCATCTCTAAAAACCATGTTCAGGTGCCTGAAATTACACACCCAGGAAACATCAAGGAATTTATATTTGTAGGCTCCTGCTGTGCCTTTGGAAGGGATTTGGAGGAACCCAGAGAGTATATGCATTCTCTCACTGGGGAATGCTGTGGGCTGCTCAACAAAAGCCCTTTTTATCTTTTAGCAAGCGGTGTTCCTGTTTGCACAAGTGTCTTATGCCATCTCAGCATCATCCAGCACTGTGCACACTGTTGCCTAATGCTGTCAAGTCCTCAGGCAACTGCTTCTCTACCTGTAAGGAAGGCAGTGTTTTAAGCTGGCTGTAGACTTCTAACTTTTACCTTCTGTGGTGCTGCAAGGGTATGTGAATTTCTTTGATTCCTACTCATTCCTAGTTTCAGAGCATCCTAAAACTTAGACTTGGTTTGAATTCCTGCCCTTTGATAGAGGGCTATTCTGAGCAGCCAAGGGCTTTGAGCTGAAAATCAGTTGTACCTATTGCGTGAAGATTTTTTTTTTTCTTCTCTGTTCTGGTAGAAATGGTGACACTGGTGTTTTGTAGTGCCTTGCTGGTCCATGTGACCTTAGCAAAGTGCTGTCTGACAGTACATGCAGGTGTGCACTTACCTTTGAGCAGGTAGGTCTGCTCAGTGCCCGACAGCCTGCAGATATGAGCGTGGAGCTGAAATCTGCTGACTCAGCAGTCCTTGGCCTGGCTTGGTTTGTGGCTAAGAGATGACATCTAAAGTCTACGCGTAGCTTCTCTGAGATCTACAAGGAGAGTGTGTCAAACATTTAGTCAATATTATCTTACACAAGCCGTGAGGAAAGCCCAACTGTTGTACAGTCTAGACTTGCTCCTGAGCTGAATTTGGTAACTGAAGACACTGCAAACTCTGTAAGAGGAAAGTACCAAATCCAGAGTCCTGCCTCGTCACGAGTCACAGCATTACCCCAGATCTCCTTCAGTTCATTCCGCTTCGCGGGTGGTTCTCTGGCAGAGCAGCTGATCTGGTTCTGCTTCTTCACTCACTGCTGGTTTGATCTCTCCTCCTCCAGGCCCCTGAGGGCACCTAACCACCCTTCACCCATGTGCCTCTGGAATTCTCTGCTGTGGGTTAGTCTTACCATGCAGAGTCACTGCAAGATGACTGTTTAGGTTTGGGGTTTTTTTTTTCCCCCCTCATAGCCAGCAGAATAAGTTTTGTCTTTCTTGTCTGGCACTGACTTCAAGGGGGTAAATATTCTGCCCTGTCAGATTTGCTCCAGCTTCCCCCTGAAGCATGTTTCCAGCTCTCTTGGCACGTGGTTCCACTCATAGACTTCATCCTGTTCTCTTACTGGTTCTATCTTGCATCACTTCCCTAAGCTTTCATTTCTCATAGAGGTAACTCAGCACACCTGGGAAACATGAGCATTTTTTACTGAAGTAAAATCTCATCTACTTGAAAAAACATCCCAAGGAAAGGTCTCAGTTTGTGAGTTCTTGGTGCACAAAGAGAGGGGTTTTTGCCCTAGAGGGGTTTTTGTGAGCCACAGCCACCACTGCAGTACATGGGATGAGTCATGTCCCTAAAGACCCTGCACTGAATGAAATCACAGTTCAGAGCTCCCCTGAGGGCTTCCTCAGCTTCATGGTCACAGCAGCAGATTCTGCTTTTCTTCCTTGTGATCTGAACCAACAATTTGCCCTTCAGCCCACAAGAGTCCTAGTTCTTCAACAAGAGGAATAAATCGAGGATTTACTGGAGAAAAGGAAGAACTTGGCCTTTCCCTCCTCTTCTCCTCTGTCCCTGGGACATCTGTCCATTCTGGTCACTTTATCCAGGAGTGACCATGTAGTTGCACAGCCTTGCACAGCTTCCTGTGCCATCTGCAGGAATTAAGTAAGAAATTAAAAAGCAAAAAGGTACAATACTTTTATAAAGTTCTCATCTTGTTCTTGAACAGTATAGTGTTTGGGGATTTGAGTGCAGGTGCTCTGAGAGCCAACTGACATAGAGTTATTCTGGTTTTACAGTGGTGAACTCGAACAAATTACCCTCTGGGTACTTCCTAAGGGGAATGTTTGTTGACTCAGTTCACAAAGGAAGTAAGGATGTGCCTTTGCTTGGGAAAATTATTATCCAAATCACAGTGTTTTTTTGAAACAGTTGTTTGAATACCAAAAAGAAGCAATCAGACACTTGCCTTAAAAGACCTTGGCAAAGCAGTGAATGGTGAAATTATAAATTTCTTCTCTCTTACCCCCTCAGAGCAGAATTATCTATATTTGGATTTCTTTCTTTCAGCCGCAGAGAGGAAGTGAATCAAGTTTGCAAATGCTGTTTGGACAAATGCAAAAAATCTGGCTGTGCCTCTTACATGTAGCTGAACTGGAGCAGTGTCCTGAGGAACAGAGCTTCTTCTCAACTCACAGACCCAAATGAGATCCTTCTCTCTCCTAAGGACATTTGTTAGGAAAAAATGTGAATGTAGAGCTGTTTGCTGTTTGGGTTTCTTCCCATCACTATCAAAACTATACCAGGGAAGCATTTTAGGCTCATTTAGCTCCAGCTCCTCTCCCACCATTGGAATGTCCAGTCTTTTTAGGCTGAAGTTGTGTGGGGTAGGGACTGCTCCATCTCTGCTGCTCTTCCCACCTTTGAAGTATTTCTTAACCAATCCAGAGAAGTCATTTCTCTTCCTGGTGGATCACATCTCTCTCTTCCCCTCTCTGTTACTCTCACTCAGTGCTTCTCACAATGCTTAGTTTGAAGCTCCTCTGTTCCAAGATGGGTGGCAGGGGTCCACTTTTGTCCCTGGCTGAAGTTTGGCAAGGCTTCATTCAAGATGTTTTTCATTTTTGAGGCACAAAGGTTATGGCTGGAAGAAATGCCATGAAGGAGAATCTTTTTTGATCTCTTTTTTGAAATATGCTGGGAGCAGTGAAATCCTTCATGGCTTGCCTAGGTCCTTTGGAGATGATCTCAGTGTTAGCAGATGGGATATTTGAGCATATGTGCTGCTCTCCCAAGGGGGCCCAGAGCACTCTGGATGACCAGAGCTCATCAAACAAGTCTGTGTCTGGTTTCAAAACTCAGATTTGTTATAGTCCTTGCTGCAATGGGCAGTCCCCTCTGCTGTCATTGCTTCCCTCTGTACCTGCAGGTTACTCTTTCCTTTCACCCCTACCTGGTTTCTTTAGATAGCTTGAAAAATTCAATGATCAGTTGAATAATAACAGTGTTCAAGCGATGCTAGTGCTTTGAAATATTTGTGGGGTCTGATCCTGCAATCCCATTCCCAGTTGATTTGATGTGATACGTTGAATCGGTGAGAATCCTAGAGCTGATATCCTGGAGGAAAGGGAAGATGCAGGAAGCTGAGCAATTAGATTAGTCCCTGAAATTTTCATGTATATACATATATTTTTAAACTCTCATTTGTTGGTTGGTTGGTGTTTTTGGTTTGGTTTTTTTTTTTAGCTCTGGATGGATGTACGTTTAATTGAGACATTCAGAAGTGTTAAAAAACCCACCCTAATTCCAAATCAGCAATGCCAGGAAGATGCATGCTGTGGATCCTTTCTTCTTCCCAAGCCATTCCCTGTGAACTTGGGGAAGTCGGACTGGCCTGGCAAGTGGCCTAACTCTTTGCTGGTTGATGACACCTCTCCAGCAGAAGCGGTGTGTGGGCAGACAGGTAGTTTCATCATGGGGAGGAGGAGGAGGAGGAGGAGGAGGAGGAGGCATGCATCACCTTTTGTTTAAGCAGAAGCATCTTTTTGGAATGCTATCCATTTTATCGGTTAGGACTTGAACGGCGAGCAGCCAGGAGAGGCTGGATATTGTAATTAGCACAAGTGGAGGCAGGTTTCTGCCTCTGCCTGCCTGCCTGGAGAAGAATAACCTGTTGAATTTGCTAGGAGCTATTGCTGTGTGAGGACAAGAGCTTCAGTTACTGGGAGTACAACAGCCACAAGTGGATGAAGTAGCTGCTTCAGAGCTATGCTGTGGGGAAGAGGCAGAGGCTTGGATATCGGACACTGGATGCCCATTTGGGTTAGAGCCTCTGCTTTTGCCTCCTAAGCCTGGGGAGGAAGGACACGCAGCCCATTGGGTTTTGGTTGGGTCAGCCAAGGATGGCTGCTCTCTCTCAGCACTTGAGGATCCTGCTGTGGAAGAACTGGCTGAGTGTCAAGAGGCAGCCGGTGAGTGTGAGGGGCACCTGGAAATCACAGGAGTGGAGGAGCAAGAGGGGCACTGCAGGAGAGGAAGGTCACAGTATTGAAACAGAAATAGTTGGAAGGCTGATGATCGAGGCAGAGGGAAGGAAGGGGATGGCATGGAAGTGAAGGTGGGGTCTTTTTAAGCCAAAGTGATTGGGTCTTGCACTGGAGCTCATGCATGAAGGCTCAGGAATCCAGACTGAGTACCAAGGATGGTGTTCCCTCGGGGCAGTGGTCCATGCAAACAAAGCCATGCACAAACTCCTGGGCAGATCCGAATTAAGGCTGCAGTTCTGGATCTGCTCCCATGTGAGCAGACCCCATGGTCGGCGGTATAAAGCCTCCAAGGGGGCCCCTGGGGGGACTAGGAGGGTGCTTTATACAAGAGCCTTTTGTAAAGGATGGACAAAGAAAAAAGTAGATGTAGGTAGGAGAGATTTCGAATGCAGTCCAGTGTGTTGCCAATCAGACACCCCACATAATCTTTCTTTCCAAAAGATAAACCATTGTCAGCAACGTTCAGAGAGCTGTCTGAACTACAGCAGCAGCAGGGAGGCAAATGTTCTTTTGGGTGGCATTGCATGTACAGGCAAAGCTTTCTCAGTAGGTTTGTCCCAGGCTGCAGGTCTCGATAGAGCTGCACTGTAATTTCGGCAGAAGCATGCAATGTATTTCAACCTATCCTCTTGCTAGGAATCCCAATGCAATGGTTTTTCAACTTCTACGTTGAATGAAAACTTTGGCAGGTACAGAAAATGCTGACAGAAGAGAAACAGTCACAGAGGGTGTGATATGAGGATGGAGTGAAATGTATCACCACGTGCTTCTGCAAGGTCTGTCCTGCCTCGTAGTTTTGGAGCCTGATGATGGGTTCATCTGACTCCTTGTGATTCTCCGTAGGAGCTGTGGATATGCTGTGCTGTTTAGAGTATCCTTCACTAGTGTATCCTTCACTAGTGCTGAAGATACAGGAGACTTTTTCTGAGGTGCAGAGGAATCCAAATAAATCACCTCTGACTTCTCAAGAGAAATTTTAGCAGCCTTGTTAAGAGCAGAACGCTTGGGTCTCTTTCAGCTCTTCTGTACCCAGAGTAAATGGTAACGTAAACTCTGCCTGTACTCCTGACCAGACAGTCTCCCTTGCCTTAATTCTGGTTTCCTGTGGAGTTGAAATATCAATTCTGTCAAATTTAAATGTCCATTACACTAAAAATCTGGCCACTACTGATGACCACAAACATCCTCTGCTATCCTCCTTCATTTCCCTCTCTTGCTCCAAATTGGGGAGCTTGCTTAGTTTGGAGAATGGTGTGAGGAGGAAAACCCAGATCTCTGCTCACAAATGCCTCCTGATTTCTTTGTCCCCCTGTTTGTATTTTTTCACCTGTGTAATCTGATGTCCCTTATGGCATTTAGAAAGCTTTTTTTTTTTTATTATTATTTTAGTGTGCTTGTTTTGTGAGGGAAGCATTCTTCTCAGTTTTTGATAACCCATGAAGGTGGTTCACACCACTGCAGTGGTGTTGGCTGTCCTTGCTGGGGCTGATCGGTGTGTCACCAAACAGCCTGACACCAGGCAGCCCCTGGTCCTTCCCCCTGCAGACTCCACTGCTTTCCTGCTGTTTATCAGCCTCTCCAGGGCTGGTAAACAGATTTGCTTCTGCCTTTTTGCTTAACACTTTATTTCCTCAGCGAGCTTTCTGCAGAGCCCCTGGAGAGACTGCCTCTACCTGTGCAGCGTGGGGAGAGCTACAGCTTGTTTGGCTTGGATTTGTTGAAATCAGCTGAAGCTCTGCATCGAGAGGCCTCTCTACAGGTTACGAGAAAGGAATGGCCATGAGTTTAGGTGGCAGCTTTCTCAGGAGAAAAGTTTTCCCTGGGTACCCAGGGGAACTGGAGAAATCGCTGCCTCTTGGACTTCTATTGCTTTCCATCTGTCACTTCGAGGCAGCTTGGTTATTTAAACAGTGGCAGGGGGGGAAAGAAAATGTGCCTGCATCCAGAGATACTGAGTAAGGTCTGAGCAATGAAATGTACTTTTAGCAGGGAAATAATCCAACCACCAAAGGATTATGCAACCTACATCACAGTACTTGATATCCCAAGAGCCAAACTGAGGTTGGTTTTTGCTCCATTCAAGTCACCATGTTCCACCTGCAATCAGGTTGGCCGGGGTGGTTGGCTTGTTTTTGTTAACTAGAAATGCCTGGGAGAGTGGGAACGCTGTTATGTTGCAACTGACATACCCAGCTACTATTAAATGCAATTAAGTCAAAGGACCGAGATACTGAGGGAAGAGCTGTCTGGAAATCGTGGAGTAGAAGCACCATTTCAGTTCCAAATGGAGAGTTCCAAAAATTTCCCCAAGTAGAGACAATCAGTATTCATTTCTATCCTAAGAATATGACAGATCTCTTGCCCTTCCTTTAAGCAGCCTCTAACTAATATTGATTTCTGTGCTGTTACCCCATAATTTTACTTTAGCCTATGTGGTACTAAACAAGGAGGATATGTTAATAATACCATTTACTTGTGAATTAATCAGAGTTAAATAGCATGTTTGGGGACTGATTATAGGGAAAGCATGTGATATAAAAAAAATTATGAGAAGGTGTTAGTTCCAGTGGTGAATCTTGTTATAAATTGGCCGTGTATATATAAAAGGCAGGAAGAGTACTGTCTGTAAAAGCTAAAATGCTGAAATTATAGGAGTACCCTCTCTGAAGGGATGCGTGGGGAGGTGCCTCATGGTTTGATGTCTGTCAGTTGCCCATTTTGGGGCATGAATCTTGCTCCTGCTTTCACGGCTGTGTCATCTCATCAGGGATGATGGGGATGGAGTTGCTGTAAAACAACCATCTTTAAGCTGAATTGCTCTCAGGGATTTGTTTGTCTGTCTGTTTGTTTGTTTTTATGTTCCAGTAAGCGTTACAGGAAATGAAAACACTGTTATGGGCTCGGAATTACTTTGGAAAAACAGGTTTGGGTAATATGTGCTGATCTGAAAAAAATAGCAACACGCCGATGAAAAATGGGATGATTTTGAAGAAAGACATCTTTGCGGTTTCAAGAATTGGCCTGCAGATAGCACGGCAATTTTGCAGCCCAGAGTAGTTTGAGTTTAACTGCTGATGGATGGCAAACTCTAATCTAGTAAGCACAGTAGCAAGCTAGCCAGCTAGTGCAAAAGCAGTTGATTAATAGAATAATTGCATTTTCCTAGCTTACAAAACTCCAAGGCTTGTAGTTTTAAGATTGACTTCGGGCCTCCTACTTAAATTAGTTTACTAAACTAGATGATTTGCAGATATTTTCTTCATTCTTGTCCATTGAAACAGTCAACCCTCATGTCAGAGACAAGAAGTTTATAATATTGAGCTCTATATTCATGGGTTTTCCACTGTGGTAGGCCAATTTTACATCATCTCTCATCTCAGCTCATTTACATGGACTGCTAAAGTTTGGAAATGGAAAGGTGTTGGAGAGTTAGGTTGCTGGGGTCAGAAGCCCATATGACAGATCCTGGTGACTGGTGTTTCTCCAGCTGACTGGTTTCATAACTCCATAAACCAAAATATCACGCAAATTCCTGCAATGAAAATCCTTTCTTTCAGCTCTACCACGAGGCTGAACTACTGTTTGGGAAGAGCAGTGAAACTTTTTTTGTTGGCTTATCAATTCACGTGTCAAACGTGAATTGATAAAATGAATTTTGGGGGTATAATTAACTCAAAGTCATCTTTACCCATTCTTTCAGTGGTGCCATTCACTGAAAGTGAAACCAACTTTTCACACTTCGGCTCTTATCTCGTGATCAGCGTTTCCAAAAGTCTTGTCCTTCTCAGGACAATGCTTCTGCTATTACACAGCAGTGTCTCAAAGCTGTGTAAACACTGTCCCCCATAATTATCAGCCAAACTGAAGCACAGGAAGGTTTGTGTTATTTTCAGCCTTGTTATTTGCTCTTAAGATCTTACTTAGTATTTCTTCCTGCGTCGATAATATTTGGGTTTTAATTGTATGCATATGAAGACAGGTGGGATTTACAATTCATCTTGTGACTTACTTTGTACATTCCAGACAAACTGGGACACATCAATATGACAAAAGTAACCAATATATTTTCATTGCTGTTTTATAGGTATGGTCGTTCATTTTAATTTCCTGGCCTGTGGTTGTTTTCATAATCTTGGCTATTATCCGTCTCAAATTCCCTCCAGAACCACAGCCAAACTGTAAGTAACTGGTGGTTTTTTACATCTTTGGGGTTTAGTTCTCATTTCAGTGACTGATGTGTTAATTTGCTGCGTTTTGTTGCTTTTACAAATTTGGTTCTTTGTAGTTTCCAGTGGAGATTTCCTGGGATGCAGCATGCATCCACGTGTAAATAAAATGTTTGTGTTCCTCTTTGTTTCTGTTTATGGTGGGGTTTTTTTTTTTTTTTCAAATGAGTTTTATAATTAGAAAACAACTTTAAAGAACTGTCTCATCAAGATGCATTGAGATACTGCTGTTGTGGGCAGCAATATAAATCTACATGATAAACTGAGGGATGAGAGAGCAATTGGGGAGGGGACCTTATTCAGTAAAGTGAGTAAAGGCATAGGCTTCAAGTGGGATTATGAAAGTGGGGTAACAAACATGAGATTGGTCAACATGAAAGATTTTGCCTTGTGTGTGCTACAGGAAAAAACCACCTATTCAGGCAGCTACTACTAAGGCCCAGCTGAAGAGTGGTAACTTGTTTGGCTCCTGTAACCTGATGGTGTATATGTGAGCCCTTTTTGGCAAGTCAAAGAGCAGCTCTTTGGATGGGTGAATATTTGGTGGTGGTGAGATGGGTGAAGAGTTTGCAGAAGTTGGCTTTTACTTGAAAGTCTTGTTTCCTGGGTTGGAGAACGTGTCTGCATCTCAGAGCATGGGTGTGCTTGAGCCTGCTATTAAAAGACACTGACTTAGTGACTCCTTATCACCATCAGAAGAAGCACACTCCCAACCCTGGTCACAGTTGTTCATGAAGTTATGTGGTAAAAAAGGAGTTTATCCAGTTGGAAACCTTTTTCTCTTCCACGGTGTTAATCTTGAGTTGGATAAAATCCCTGATTCTGCTCTCTGTGGCTTCACAAGAGCAGTCCCAGGGGAGGGGAATGGGTGAAAAGGCTGGGCCCCTCTTTTCAGTGATAGCCTACCTTTGAGTTGGGAAAAATCAATCATGGAGCTACACTGTCTTTATTATCTACTCATTTAGAGGGGTTCTTTGATGTTATTGCAGAGACCCTGAAAGAGTTTGCAAGATCTTTGCTTCGTGTTGCCCACCTACTCTGCTGAATTACATCCATGTGCTACAGCACAAAGCTGTGCTGAGAGCTGTTATTGAGGCCCACAGTTTCACAACACAGGGTAGGAAAAGGACCTCAAAATTACTAAAAGATTTACAACACCTGATTCACAGGAGGGACACCACCTTGGATGACCTGCATCAGGCTGTCAGGAACTTGCCAAGTGCAAAGCCCTGGCAGGAGCAATGTTGGATTTTTGTATTTGGGGCAGGGAGACTGATGCAGAGGGAGAGGAGACATACTTTGATAGCAGTCAGGACAAGCAGTTGGTTTTCAGTGTTTGTAAGTATCTATCAATCAGGTGTATAAAATGTGGCTGTGAGGGATCTGTATTTGCATGACGTGCGTGTGCACTGGAAATGTTCAACCTGGTTAGTGACGTGTGTGATTCTCAGATTAAAAAGTCTATTTCTGTATGAAGAAGAGATAGATTGTGACAAATACTAGATATACAATTAGAAAAGCCATTGTCCCAGAGAGCTTGCAGCTAATCTGACTAATGGTTTGTGTACCTCATTTTGTAGCAGGGATGGAAAGCCTGTGTTAGTGACTTTGGGAAAGTATCATAGAAAGTTTTTGATGGATAAAGACATTTTTGGTGTTTTAGGGTGGTCTTTTAATCTCAGGCCCATCTATTGTCAGCAAAAGACACCTTTAGGCATGTAACATGCTTTACATTCTCCCGAACTCCCTTGAACCAGTTGGAGCAGGCAAGACAAAACATGTTGTACTTTGTGAAAACCCCGAGATTTTGCCACATGTGGAAATGGCAGTCCTCCCACGCTGCTCCATTGGTTGTACTTCCTGTCCCTGATAAGCCAGGTAAGATAAATGTTGAGAGAGCCAGCTGGATGGTAAAATAGCTATGCTTTTATTTTACAAGGATCTTAGTTTGAATGTGTATTTATATGGAGCATGTTTGCATCTCTCTCATGGGTGGTTGCATCTCTAAATTAATGGATTGGAAGGAATGTTCTTAGGAGCAGCAAGTATCTTCATCAGTTGTGCTTTGCAAGAACAGAGAAGATTGGGCAGTATCTTTGGACTGATTCCTTCTTCTTCTATAGATGAATTCTATTTTGGGACAAGTCTCGTTAATTATTCAGGTTGGTGTCTGTCTCTCTTAGAAGTGGATGATAGGAACTCCCTATTCCAAGAGAGGTTTTTATGCTGGAAAGTAATGGTTGTGGTGAATTGTTGTGCTCCAGATGTTCAGAGACCACCTAAGAAACCCAAGGAGATGAAAAACATTAACCAAAGCATCAAACAGCCAGTTTCTGCTGCTTCTCTAGTTAAACAAGAATATCCACTTGACAGTTACCCTCTCTTTTTGACAATTGGAAAAAACGTATCAACATTTTGATTGAAAAGCAAAAGAGAAATCATTTGGAAACTTTCTTTTCTGATAGGGAAAAAAAAGTGCAGGTGGACATTTGGACACCACAAAGAAATTCTTTGCTGTGAGGGTGGTGAGACACTGGAACAGGTTGCCCAGAGAAGTCATGGGTGCCCCATCCCTGGAGGGGTTCAAGGCCAGG
>BJBW01012671.1:0-16671 GCA_004320125.1 Scolopax mira | reverse complement strand
CCCCAGCTCTCCTGTAGCCCCTTCAGATATTGGAAGGCTACTATAAGGTCTCCCTGGGGCTTGTCTTCTCCAGGCTGAACAACCCCAGCTCTCTGTCTGTCTGATGTCCTCTTCTGTGTCTGCGCCCAGCCCAGGCCACTTGAACTGACTGGAGCTGAGTACCACCAGAGAGATTCCTTGAGTCTCAAGGCTTGTCACAGGTTATCGCTGACTCACCTGCCTGATACATCTGCCTTAGAGATTAGAGGAGAGGAGCCTCCTGTGAAATGATCAACCATCGTGAGCAACCATCAGGCCTTGGTCTATGCAAAAATTACTTTGGCTATGCCTGAACATCCCATGGAGAATGTAACTGGGAATAACCATGTCCTGTCCTATCACAGTTGTGTCCGCAGCTAGAAGCTTCCCTATGTTTTTCCAACATTTTTGATCAACAAGCATGAGGTTTGGGAGCTGGAGAAGGAGTGAGAGGGATGTTCGTGAGCTGTCTTCTAGGGCTGAGGTTGCCTAATGCTCCTGTGGTGGGTTCTGCTTGTCCTGTGGGAGCTTGCTGGTTCTTCACTGCCTCCAAGCACTCAATGTCCCTCATGGCGCTATCATGGGAAGCAAGGATTCCTCATTAGTTTTAATTTTGAACCCAAATAGAAGCCTTTTCTAGAATATAATTTCTTTGAGTTCTTGCTGTTTTGTTTGTCTGAACCAAAGTCATACAGCACCGTGCAGAAATGTTTCTTTAAAAGCAAAAATAATCCCAACCAAACAAAACTAATGTGAGTGTGGAAAGTAGGTACGTGCAGGGCTAACAGTGGTGGTGGTGGTTTGCAGGGCAAGAATTTTGCCGTCTGCTCTACATGTTCCTTCTTTTAGGCAGGATCACATTTAAAGCTGATCCTTTTTGCCTTTGTTTCCAACGAAAAGAAGTTCCTTTCTCAGCAAAAAAAAAAACATCATAGAAGCATTGAGTTTCTCGTTTGCAGAACAAATTATTTCAGGTTCTCTTGGGTCCACATGGAAAAAGTACTCCACCGTTTTACCAGATGCTGCCTTCTCCTAAACATCCCATTTTTTAAAATGGCTGTTTCTTAATTATCTGCAGCTGAAGGCCCTTCCCTTTTACTCTTGGCAGCGTGTGCAGTCTTTATGGGGTAGAACAGGATCTTTCTTTGGTCCTAGGAAACAGTATTAATCCTGCCAGTACTTAACTGAATTGAGGATTACTAGTTGAAAAGTTCTGCTTTTAGTTCTTACAGATGATGTTCAGGACATCTGATAGTTATCTTCCTGCTGTCAAAAACACACACTGTGTTTGTCTGCGGTAACCTCGGAATTTCTAGAAGGGATTCATTATGTTGCTATTAAATGATTGCGGTCTTCATTAGTCAAAATGAGTCGAGTTCTCTTAATAAAATGGTAATTTTCTCATTTACGTTCTTTATTTCTGAAGTAATGGTTTTTAAATCCTCAGCATTTAAATTTGCCTCTTTGGTGGAATAATAAAGTATTACAATGACTGTAAAGGAATTTAGAGTGAATTTAGATAATTTAGTTATTTACTTTTCCCGGTATTTTCTTGTCTAACTAGTCTGTCTGTCTTAACATTCCGCTTTTCCTGTTTGTACCAATTTGGTTGATAAATATGCAAAAGCAGAATTGTTGGGAGGAAATTCCAAGATGCTTCAACATAATTTTTCATTAGCAAAGTGATTAAGAAGCAAGCAGGGTTCCCTGAGTTGTCTGAAACATCATTTTGTAGCTGTGAAGCCAGCTGGTTTATGTCATGTATATAAGAAGGAAATCTGTGTGGGAAAAATACCTGTTTCACAACGGGTTGCTTATATGTGTGTATTCACAGAATCACAGAATGATATGGGGTTGGAAGGGACCTCTGGAGATCACCTAGTCCAAGCCCCTGCGAAAGCAGGGCTACCCACAGCAGGTCCCACAGGAACATGTCCAGGTGGGGTTGGAATGTCTCCAGAGAAGGAGACTCCACCACCTCCCTGGAAGCCTCACAGTCAAGAAGTTCCTCCTCATGTTTAGGTGGAACTTCTCAGATTCAAGTTTGTGCCCATTTCCTCTTGTCCTGTCCCTGGGTACCACTGGAAAAAGACCAGCCCCATCTTCGTGACACCCTCCCTTGAGGTACTTCTAAGCATTGATCAGATCCCCCCTCAGCCTTCTCTTCTCCAGACTAAAAAGCCCAAGTCCCTCAGCCTCTCCTCGTATGAAGAGAGACGCTCCTGGCCCTTCATCATCTTTGTAGTCATCTGCTGTCCCCTCTCCAGCAGTTCCCTGTCCTGCAACTGGAGAGCCCAGAACTGGTCCCAGCACTCCAGATGGGGCCTCCCCAGGGCAGAGCAGGATGACCTCTCTCCAGCTGCTGGTCATAGTCTTCCTGATGAGGTCTTTCTCCTTGGAGCTCCTCTCCAGCAGGTCAGCCCCCAGCCTTTACTGGTGCAGGGGATTATTTTTCCCCGGGTGCAGCACTTGACGCTTGCGTTTGTTGAAGTTCATTAGGCTAAAGTATTGGCATTGCTTGTTTCACTCTTTAAAAATTTAACTTTACGTGCATTTTCTGTCATTTTTTTTTTCTTTGAGTAGATGGTTGCAAGTTTACAGATTAGGTAGTATGTGGAAAGCGACAGATTGGTGAATAGACAGAGTACAGCTGATCTCTAGGGATACTGTTATGTCCTATTTTATGTGGTGCTTCCTTACAGGATTTAGAGCTTTAAATGCAGAATACTCTCGTGCTAGAAAGCCATTACTTCCAAAAAAAAAAAAAAAAAGAAAGAAGAAAAAGTGTGTGAATGAAGGTGCTATAGAATCTCAGAAGCTAAAATCTGGTTAATTGGTATTGAACTTTTGAGCTTCATCTTGCACAGGAACAAATTTACTGGAAGCTTCCTCGTTGGAATTGATGCAAACGTGAGGCATAGAGATTCCTTAGTGCAGCAGCTCAGAAAGAGTTACTCAACCAGGTTAGTTTTCCAGTTGTGACTAAGGGGCCAATTAGCAGCATCCGGAATGAGACTGCAACGCTTAGGTAAAAATAGATGGCATTTGGAGAAGCTGGGGGCTGTTTTGGAGAAGGTCTTCAGCTGCAGACAGGCTGAGAGAAGCGAGACAAAAGAGGCAAGCTTCAGAAAGGCGTTATTACAGACGTGGCTGTGAAAAACTTCATGAATGGGCAAAGGTGAAAACCAGCAAGAAGCGATACCAGGTTGGACCCACCAGCTGAAGAGCCTCTGCTGCCCAAGGAATGCCTTGAGCTGGGTTTCTGTCAAGAGAGAGAATGTGATGTGAAAAGGAAACAAGCTGTGACATCCTCTGGAAATGACAGGAACCAGGGGAGGGGGTGTAAAACTCGCTAGGTTGTAAGGATTTATGGTAAGGATTGATACTCTAATGCCTCTGTCAGAGGAAGGAGTAAGGCACACCTCAGTGGGTTTGCTTGAAGGTGATTAGTTGACTACTGCTGGAGTCTTGGAGTCCAAATAATTAACTAATATGCCAGGTACAGGGAGGAGGACTTGATGGCATGGGTCTGTGTTTTGCTTTCTAGTCTTCACAGTTATAACTTTGTCCTTTGACCGCAACAGTCTCGACAGCCCTTCTCTGCCGTTTCCGTAGGATGCTGAAGCCACTGGATTAGTATAATTTAAAACTCTTTTTGTTCTTTGCTGACCTACTTTGACTGCACGTTAGCTGTTAGATTGGGAAAGGGCCACCCAATGCAGCCTGAATGTGCCTTCTCTCGATAAACTTCAGTCCAGTGGAGGTAATTACTTAAAATGCTCATTTTTATTGTAAATAGCATGCTCTACTTGACATCTGATAATGTATTACTGAATTTGGTATTTCATGAAAAAAAAAAAGGCATCAAGAGAGGATGGACCTGAAGTCCTATCTTTAAATACACGAAGGATGTAAGAGTTCTTAGTAGTGGTCTAGTAGTGAGCCTGCTGGTAGAGAATGCTAGAGAATGTATGTTTTTCTCCATTAATTTTTCGTGGAATACATAACTAATGAGGTCGCTCTTTTCTTGATCAGTAAGCAGTGAACTTTCTGCCAATTAGAGCAAAAGTGTAATCACAATTCTAATGAACCAGTGTAACCCTCCCATTGACTTTAATTTGGCCAGGCTGCCAACTGAAGATGAAGTTTGTGACCGCAATACAGCTGAGGACAAATATTGTCAGTAATCTAATTTCGGCCTACCGTCTCCAATAGAGAAGCACCGTAACTAATGAGCAGTTTGGAAGAGGTAGAGGGTAGCAGTTGATGGTGAAGTCTATTGTTTGGTAACCACAGAGGAAATGTCTTAATTATATTTAATATATATTTAATGCCTAAACTGTTATGTCCAGTTAATATTTTAACAGTCTAAACTAATAAAGTTTTGCAAAGTGACTTGATGCGCAGCAGAGCAATCCCTTTGGTTACCTTACTTGCACGACATAACCTTGTCTGTATACTTTTCTTTTCTTCTCAAACTTGTTTATGATTCTTAAGAATCACAGAATCGTTTAGGTTAGAAAATTCCTTTAAGATCATCAAGTCCAACCATTAACCTAGCACTGCCAAGTCCACCGCTAAACCATGTCCCTAAGTGCCACATCTCACGTCTTTTAAATACCTCCAGGGATGGTGGCTCAACCACTTCCCCGGGTGGTCTGGTCCAATGTTTGATAACCCTTTCAGTGAAACTTTTTTTCTAATATCACCACAACATGTGACTGTTTCCTCTTGTCCTATCACGTGCTTCTTGGAACAAGAGCCCAAACCCTACCTTGCTATGACCTCTTTTCAGGTAGTTGTAGAGAGCGAGAAGGTTTCCCCCTCAGCTTCCTTTTCTCCAGACTAAACAATCCCAGCTCCCTCAGCTGCTTTTCGTAAGATTTGTGCTCCAGACCCCTCACCAGCTCCGTTGCCCTTCTCTGGACCCGCTGCAGCACCTCAATGGCTTTTTTGTCTTAAGGGGCCCAGAACTGGACACAGTACTCAAGGTCTCTGTACTGGCCTCACCAGTGCCCAGTACAGAGGCACCATTGCTTCCCTACTCCAACTGGCCATGCTATTCCTGATACAGGTCAGGATGCTGGTGGCCTTCTTGTGCCACCTGGGCACACTGCTGGCTCATGTTCAACCAGAAGTGGACCAGCACTGCCACATCTTTTTCTGCCAGGCAGCTCTCCAGCCGTTTTTCCCCAAGCCTGTGGTGCTGCATGGGGTTGGTGTGACCCAAGTTCAGGACCTGGCACTTGGTCTTGTTGAACCTCATGTAATCCAGCCAGCCAGTCTGTCCATATCCCTCTGTAGAGCCATCCTACCTTCAAGCAGATCAATGCTCCTACCTTAACTTGATGTTATCTGCAAAGTTATTGAGGGTGCACTCGCTCTCCTCATCCAGATCATTTGATAAAGATGCTAAATAGAACCAGCCTCAGAACCGAACCCTGGGGGACACCACGTGTGACCATCTGCCAACTGGATTTACCTCCATTCACTGCAACCTTTGGTCATGGCCATCCAAGCCATGGGCAACCTGTTTCCCCAGGAGAATGCTATGGAAAATTTTAGCAAAGGCTTTACTGAAGTCTAGGTAGACAACATCCACAGCCTCACCTTTAGGTGACCGCTAAACAGGTCACCTTGTCATAGAAGGAGATCAGGTTTGTCAAGCAGGACCTGCCTTTCATAAACCCATGCTGACTGGGCCTAATCATCTGGTTGGCCTGTACATGCTTCGTGATGGCATTCAGGATGATCTGTTCCATGACCTTCCCAGGCACCAAGGTCAGACCGAGAGGCTTGTTGTTTCCCAGATCTCCCTTTCGGTGCTTCTTGTGAATAGGTGTCATGTCTGCTAGGATCTAGTCAACTGGGACCTCCCCAGTTCACCAGGACTGCTGGTAAATGATGGAAAGCGTCTTGGTGAGCACTTCCACCAGCTCCCTCAGAACCCTTGGGTGGATCCCATCCATCCTGATAAACTTGTGTGTGTCTTAAATGGCATAGCACATCTCTAACCATTTCCCCTAGGATTGTGGGGGCTTTGTTCTGCTCCCCATCCCTGTCTTCCAGCTCAGGGGACTGGGAACCCAGAGAAGAACATACTATGAAAGTCAAATATTTATTTTTAAAGGTAACATGCTGTTGTAAGACTGATAGTCATATTGCTGTGGGGCTGTGGGGCTAAGCAATGTGTAGAGAAATTCTCTTCAGGTGCCAATGTCCTGTGATGATTTGAGAGATTTGTCTGTCCAGTAACAGGTGGCATTTCTGAGGGACAAGAAAACTTTTGATTGATATGCATTCATACAGGTAAATATATTCTGCTAAAAGAAAACGGCATTTTTTTAGTTGGTGTTTTTGGAATAGGTCCTTAATAGTTAAATAAAGTTAAATAGAAATAGTTAAAGATGTTTTGAAATAACACCCACGCGTGTTATGGTAATGCAAGGCTACTCTAAGGTTTATTCTTTAGACAATTACAAATATTCAGAAATTAGGTCTTTGCTCTCAAGAACCTTGTGTTGGGGAGATAAAATGTCTCTTCCCAATTTGGTTTCAAGCAGCAAAAAGAAGTTGCTGTTTAAAAGATAGGAAAATTGCCCAATACTCCACATCGCTCAAATTGCCAAGTTTTAGTAAAACTATGAGATTTTAGGTATATCAGAGCACTGGACTTTAAAGTTGAATGATAATTACTGGTAAATGAGTCATTTACATAGTTTTAAAACTGAGCAGTGATGGAGAAGATCTTATTTTTAAAGGAGTAGCTGGTATTTTCACACAGGCATATGTAACCATAATAGATAACATAAAATATTGAGCGTAACACAGACTAATTTGGCAGGTTTTAGGGGCATATTATATAAATGTCATGGTTTTCTCCTCTATTGGTGAATTGTCCCAGATCCCAAATAGTCTCAAGATCAAGAGGTTGCTGCAGAAATGGTCCAAAAGCGGTGATATATTTCTGTGCATCAGGGAACGTGGGAGAGCTGTAGAGTAATTGCAAAAGCAGAATGAGATGAATTAGACTTATTTATTTATTTTGTGGCATTTAGACAGATCTACTGTGCTTGGCAGTATGAGAAAGGGCGTTCACTTAACTAACAGCTTGACTAGTTTGAGTTATTATCATAAGATACTGAATAACGTAGTCGGAGCCTTACAGATGACCGTACCTCAGGGCAGCTGGTTGAGCCTGAGCACTAGAAGATCTTACACAAGGAACGTGTCTTGAAGGAGGGAATGGTGGGTCTTTTCTGACAAAGCCACCACGTGGATTGCTTGTGGATAGTAAGTCCTCACGTAGCATCTTTGAGTAATGCTTTCTGGTTTCTCAGTGGGCAAGGAGGTATCGTCCCAGCGTGTAGATCAGGATGTACCTTCAGGTTTTCCTGTGTTTCCTCATGGTTCCAAGGGAATGTGGTGGGGGTTATGTTCTTGTGCTCAGGAAACACAGCTGAGTGGTGAGTGCTGGGGCTAGTGTTCCTGAGGGACATGTCCCTGCAGACCCATCTCCCCCCCGCAGCCCCAGTTGGTTTTTGACATGACATTGAATCCAGCCTAAGGTGTGACTTCTGATCTCAGAGGATTTCAGTGGGCTGAAACTGGTATTTAGAAGACTAAAATAATAAAATCCAAACCCTAGTAGTTTTGTTCTTCCGTTGTGCTGGAGCTTCTGCAGTAAAGAGAAAAAGTGTGTAAGAAGTTGGGCTTTCTAGGGGGCATTTGTTTGGGGACTATAGATGGAACTCTGTTTGTTTCTGCATCTTCCATCATGATTTTGGGGTGGGTGTGTTAAATCTTCTTGAACAGTCTTGCATGCATGTGGTTCCATACAATTTTTATTCCATTATGCACATTTCTCCCTCTACTGAGGGAAGGAGAGGGCAAACACAGGATGGACAGTCGTGTGACATAGGGCATCATTGAAAAATGCTGGGACACTATTGTGGTAAATTAACAGAGAGCAGAATATGCTCTTGACTAAATTTATACTCTCAAATGAGAAGGAAGTGGAAGTTACGTTTTCAGGGTTCAATTAAACTCATCTAAATGTATAAATAGGATTATAGAATCTGTATTTTCTATGTATGTATATTATTTAAGTTAATATATGTAAATATTTTTAAACATAAGCCTGCTTGCTCTTAGACAGTGGGTTGCATGTGTAGAGCAGTTCTCCCTTAATTACTTCTTTCACTGGAGAATGAAGTTACTCCTGTGACTTCTGGGAGAAATTAGTGGGTCAGTATCAAGCAGAGTAGCAATCCTGGCACTTGTTCTGAGCCCATTTGAATGAGAGTTCTGTTTTGGGTTTCTTACCGCTCTTGGTTCAGTTTTTCTACAAGTGTCTAAGTGTTTCTGAATAAATTTCATAGAGCGACTCTAGTTTGAGCAAAAGGGTTGTTGCAGATTTTTATTGGGATGGTGGTTTCCGAGCACTTACAGCAAGGTATAATTTTTGCATTCTTGCAGGAAGCATGTACAGCTCTGTAATTTTATCATGATTTCATTATATACTTAATGCATCAAACAAATAAATTCCAGCGCGTATCCCGAACTGCCTCGTGACCGCAGTAGAACGGAAGGTAACTGTAAGAGTGCTGTGATATGTTTGTGTTCTTATTTTTAATGATCACTATAGAGCACAAGCTGCTCATTTCATATAGGGAAAAAACAAATCTGATAGGATTCTTCTAAAAATGAGAAAAATAATCCACCTAACAGATTTTTCTATCTTAGGTCAGCAGGCCATTGTAGTTTTCTCGCGAAGGTGTTTCTTCGTAGCCTGGAACCTGTAAATGTTTTGCTGGGTTTTAGATTTTTTTGCTGTCCAAGGAAGCTGGAAACAGTGAAATGTTCACCTTAAATTGCTAGTCTTGCCATTTTCTGATATTTGCCATTAATTTATAACACACAAAAAAATAATTGCACACGATGTAGCAAGATAAAATTTAAGCTGCAGTGTAATCCATCATTCTCTCTAAAATTAACAGAAACAAAGTACAGCATAAAAGTGATATGAGCATAGCATGACAAAGTTGAAAGAGTGAGCTGAGACTTGTGTCTCTGTCGGCGTTTGGGTTTCCAGGGCTCTACTGAGAATTTAGGAATGGAAGAAGGGTGACAGGGTGCTAGAGACTAGCTAGGCAATTAAAAAAACACTGAAAAAGCAGCCTGAGGACCTGTTAATGATTTTAAAAGAAAGGATGACAGCAATGACCCAGTGGAGCATTCTTACTATTGTGTAGCTTTGCTCTAAGCCTGTAATTTGAGAAATCATTTGGAAAATAAGATATCTTTGTTTACATGGTGTACCTGTCTGGTCTTCCTAATGTGTGTGAGGGTAGAGGCGCTGAGCACGCAGGCAAGAACAGCTTCTTTTGGATTTGAATTTGCTCTGCCTGGAGCTTTTGCTATTCAAATGTCTACAAAAAACCCTGACTTTAATTCTGGTGTACAGCTCCTCCTGGTAACAGCTGCAAGGAACCAGTGGATGATGAAGCACTGGAGGCATTACCAGTTAGAATTGAGCAAAAAGTCGTACGGAGTAATAATCCTGGAATATCAAAAAACCCACCAGCAAAGATTTTTCACATAAAGTCAGTCTTGTGTTAGTAATGGAGCATGATGTTAAGATTCAGAGATCTTTAAGTTTGTGAATATTTTGATTCTTGGGCTAAGGACATTCTAATACAGCTCTGGGAATTCCAAAGCGTGAACTGATTCTACTGGGTTTTCGTGTTGTCTCCCAGCATAGTACTGGGTTGGTTTTTTTACACATTTAGCTAAACTACCAGATCAGTGCTTAAGAAAAAAATGAAACAAACCACCAACCAACCAACAAACAAACCCAAAACAACCACAATTTCTGTAAGTGGACATATGTTTAAAGTAGAAGATGAGGAGTTTCTGGGTGTGTGTCGTCCCGTTCCATTTTTTTTTAAAGAACATTTAAAATCCATGTTGTGGGGGTTTTTTTGGTTTTTTTTTTTTCCCTTCCCCTTGGAGAAGACTTTGAAAAGTAACAATTCTGTCTTTTATATTTGGCAATGGAAGGTTAGGCAGAAGGTGTTCGACAAAGGTATCCTGATAATTTCTTCGCTACCTCAGGTTGGTGTTCTCAAGCAGCAGGACAAGTCTCGGGTGACTCTTCCCCAAATCTGAAGTGAACGAAGGTTAATTTGTACTTTGAAAGTGCAATTCAGTAATAGCATACTCAAAACAAGTAGCCTAAACTTTCAGAGCCAGTATAAAAGAAACTTGAGTCAGCCCAGGAGAATTGGCCACAGTAACTCTCAGTGTTTCAGCAAAGTATTTTGGGCTTATTTTGGGATTTTATGCCACGTATTCACTTGAGGAAATTGAAATGACATTTTTGTGTGGTCTTTGCCAGACTTTTTGCTCTCCTTAATAGAAAATAAATTGCTAATCATTGTTTTTGAAATATTAGTAAAAATTTGGGGGGAGGGAGAGAAAGCAACTACAAAACCTGTGATCAGCTTGGGGCTAAAAAATAAGTGTTAGATTGATGTCTAGGTAAACTTATGATAAATAATGTAATGGGATATATTAAAGATGTCACAGAGTGTCAGGAACCTCCAGATATGTACCTGCTTAATCAAATCTAACCCCTAACCACCAACTCGTTCATTCTTATTTTGCTTAAACACTGAGCTCCTATTTTTCCCTTTTAAAATACTCTGCTACTTTTATTGTGTTACTTATTCCTCGAACATTTTTTTCCTCTCTGTCTTTTCTAAGTTTCCTGCTCATGTTCTATCTTATTTTTTCTCTCAGTATTTTAATACTTTAGAAATGTTGCTCTGCCTTCTTTAGCTTCCCTTTCTGCCCCCTTCTAATCACAGCTGCTTGCTGTTCTTACATCTCTCCTGAAATTTTTTTCTACACTCATCCACTTGCTTTCCCCCTAGCATTTTTTCTCTAAAACTTGTGTCATTGGAGTCCTTTTTCATACTTTCTCTGGTTTGACAGTTTTTTTTTGGCTTGAATATACCTGTAGGTACAGTAGGTGATTTGGAATGTCTTGGATTACTCTATTAGTCTAAACTCTTCCAATTCATTGAAGACCTAACGAGGAGGGGTTGAAAAGTGTTGTCAAATTACCTAAGGAAGAAGGCATTGCTGCTTGATTATGAAAAGGCAGAGTTACTACTAAGTGATGATTATTAATATTAGTGGGAGGGGTTTTTGTGGAACCTAGAACAGCAATTAGTATACCCAAATACCTTGCTACTCTTGTCTTCCATTGGTTGCTCATGAATTCTCACTATCCACTGCATATTTCCTTGGTTGCTTGTTATTATCTGAGCTGTTTGATACAACTCTGTTTCATAACAGATCCATCGTGTTAGTTTAGTGATGAGTAGGAGTAACCAAACTTGTAAAACCTAGGGCATCCTGGAAGCTCTCTCTACTCACTTGAGGGTGACACATCATCAGTGCTTATTTGCACTAATCCAGTCCTTTTGCAGCAAGTATGGCTGTAATAGTATTTTGCTATGGCTCATCAGTAGCTTTGACAGCTAAGCCTTTGGTCTTGGTCCACCTCCAAGCTGAAAGATGTTTGCTGGACAGATGCCATTCCTTGGTGTGGTCACTGGTGGGATGAACCACTGTTGGTCACAGAGGGAGAAAGTGTAGCCTAAAGGAATCTTTCATGGAAACCTTGGCTGCTGGAGCTCTAGATTGAGCTCTCTGGGTGAAAGCGAGGAGGCTTTAACTGTTGCTTGCCCAATGTCTGCTGGGGAAGGTAGGCAGTTTAGATGGAGTTTCATAAACTTTAAATGAATGCTTTGGAAAATACGCTTTATTGTCTGTTTTTAATTCTTGATCTTGTGATGAAAGAAATGGGAGCCCTTCATCCATGTGTTCTGTTAAGGGGCTGAAGCTTGTAAGATTTTACATATGTTGGTAAAGGTGGAATTTTGATTAATATATATAAAGTATATCTACTCTATAAAATTTTGTTAGTGTCTATGACTAAGAATATGTCTGTTAAGGAGTATCCCCTATTGCTTGTAATATTACTCCATGTGCACTCAAGGCAATCAAATCAAACACTAGTATACGCTGGTTTCAGCTGACTCATCCCAGTAAATGATGTTTGTTGAAAACCTCTATGACTTGATTGGGGGGTACTGGCAAGGAGCAGAGGGATTCAAAGTGTCAGAGAATCACATGGGGTTGGAAGGGACCTCTGGAGATCATCTAGTCCAAGCCCCTGCCAAAGCAGGGCCACCCAGAGCAGGTCCCACAGGAGCGTGTCCAGGTGGGGTTGGAATGTCTCCAGAGAAGGAGACACCACCTCCTCCCTGGGCAGCCTCTGCCAGGGCTCTGCCACCCTCACAGCAAAGAAGGTCCTCCTCATGTTTAGATGGAACTTCTTACATTCAAGTTTGTGCCCATTTCCTCTTCTGTCCCTGGGCAGCACTGAAAAAAGACCAGCCCCATCCTCTTGACACCCTCCCTTGAAGTGTTTCTAAGCATTGATCAGATTCCCCCTCAGCCTTCTCTTCTCCAGACTAAAAAGCCCCAAGTCCCTCAGCCTCTCCTCATAAGGGAGATGCTCCAGGACCCTCATCATCTCTGTAGCCTCTGCTGTCCCCTCGCCCACAGTTCCCTGTCTTTCTGGAACTGGGGAGCCCAGAACTGGACCCAGTGCTCCAGGTGGAGTGTCCAGGATCCCTGCAAAACTGCTCAGGAAGCTCTCTCTTGGTGAGAACTTGTTCAGGTTGATCAGGGAGGAATTTATGGTCAGGGAAATAATTTTGTGATTGATTATCTGAAGAGACACTGATTACCAGGAGAAGTGGTGGAGTGTGTCCTGTACTTCTCATCGTGCGTTTTGAATGTGCAGGAAACTGCATGTTAAAGTGTTTTTCTTCTTGTGCGTTTGTCCCACTGTATTTATTGCATGTTATGGTGGTACCAGTTAGACTTTATAGATTTGGAACCCGGTGCCTAACTGCTGCCCCACCTGCATCTTGATTAAGTATGGAGAATGGGTTGGGAAAAACAGCTTGGAAAAAAAAGCACCTATTATTAATGAATGACTTTACAAAGCATTCATAATATTGACAGCCAGTCAGGAAATTGAAATGAATGCAATCGGGATGGTGATTACTTTCCTCAAGAAGCTTGTGTAAGAGAGAGAGGGCAAACGTTTGTACTTCTTGGCATCTGAATATTATCAAAATTCTCCCTTGCAAAGTGGCTTCTGGAATTGTGACTCCATGGGATGTGTATGACAGGACCTTGAGTGAGCCAACTCTTTGGAGCTGGGTGTACCTAAACCTTCTCTTGAAGTCAATTTCTCAAAGAAGACCGAAAGGCTTTCAAATTCAAATTTGCCAGTATGCTTTGAATAACAACTTTGAAGACAAAATTAACTTCTTACAAAATAAAATCTTCATAGTGACCTGTGGGAAACAGGGGTTTATGCCCAGCTGCCCCCTTTGTGTGGGTATGTCTTTGCTTCCATGGCTGGTGACAGCTAAGCAGGATTGGTCTGTTGGGTTTTTTAGAGCTTTTTTGACACAAGGAGATTTTACTTAACCAGAAGAATCACAGTCCTAAGTTTATTAAATAACTAGATATGGTAGATATGAAAACTGAAGAAAAATTGGGGAATTATTTTGCTGTTAAGTTTATGGAGAAAGTATAGAAGATAAACTCAAAGGGCGGAGGCGACTGGATACAGGAGTTCTTAGATGTTCAGGAACTAGAAGGAAGTTCTTAATGTGAATAAGAAAGTTACTGTCGATCTCTCTGTTCCCCATTCTGGATGTACTTTAGTTTTAATATGTGTTTTTATTTTTCTTGCTTAATGTGATGTTTGCTTTTCCTGTTGATGATGCTAGTTCTTCATGCAAATGGCATCATCAAACTATTTAATAGCAGTAATGTATATATGGGAAACTATAATTCTTCTGAAGGCACTTTGATTTTTTTATTATTAATAAATGTTCTGATAGTACGTAAGTGGGTGCAGGGTAGCACGTGTGACATACCCTAGTTTTGCTTAATATTTTCTATGGAATCTGCATAATTTGTCTAGTTATATTCTAATTCTGGACCCTATACTGTCTCGCATCTGGAATAAGTCGTGGCTCAAGCAGCTCAGTCCTTCTGCCTGTCTTCACTTCTTCACTTCCCAGCATCACACCCTTCATTGCAAAACTACAGGCTGAAGTGGAACAGGGAACTCATCTGGGGGTTCAGCATCTCCCCCTTTTTGGCTTTTCCCTACCACTGAGAGGAAAACCACAGCTCATTTCTCTGGATGCAGTTTTGCTCCTCTGCTGCATACTCTTAGTTTTCTCTCATCCAAAATCAGTTCCTTTTAAATGACTTTAAAATATGAATGTAGTATAAACATGTTTTTATATGAATATATGTTAGAGGCTTGCAATAAAAGAATGCTGTCAGGTGTTTATGTCTTCGTTTGATGAAAAGATGCAGAAGATGACTGATTAGAAGGGATGGGCTGATTGGATTAGGATTATTTTGGAAAAAGGCCATGAAGAGAGAAACTGAATTGCTCTGGCCATTTTAGAACTAGTATTTCAGCTTTTTCAGTGACAATTGTCAGTCCATGTCTAAAAATACAAAGATACTACAGTACTTTCTGTCAATTTTTACGATAACTTTATAAAACACTTGATTTTGGCAAAGGTTCTGATTCTGTTTTCTTCTGGAATATTAGTTCAGGAATTTTAGTACTTGCTTTCACTAAGCCAATTTTATTTGAATCTGTGAATACTCAGTGCATTTCAAAAGCTTTGTACAGTTTTAAATGGCTAAAGAGAAAACTGGCAAGCCTGAAAGTTAGCTAGTAGGAAAAACCTTCTGAAAATGAGGAGAGTTCTTATAGTCATCCAAATGCAAGTTTATCTTTCTTTAAATTTTGATTTTAATAAACCTATATTCTCCTGTGCATTGGATATAAATTACGTATGCCATTTAGTAGTGTCATTTTGATTTTATTTTATAGATTATGAAAGTATTATAGGTATTGACACAGATTTAGTAGAGCAGTTGCTTAATTTTCAGTTCTTCCAACTGGAAGTAGATACAGTAGTAATACTGCAAAGTAGATCAAATGGTAATATTGCAGGTTATTAAATTTTAGGGCCTAAATGTTTGACAGCGTGTTAGCACAAGAGTAAAATGTTGCAGAATTCATTGAAAGCTCTGAATAATCGGCTGCTGAGAAGAAAATGATTTGCTGTTTTCATCAACTAACTGTGAACATCTGTAAGGAACTGCGTGTTTCGTTTCAAGTCATGGCATTCGGGAATGAAGGAATGGTGATGTCTTTGTGGGAAGGCTGGGAACATGGAATATTGATTTATTGATTTGTGCTGCCCATTCCTTGTGCTATGCATATTAGGCCCCCATAAAATTTACTCTCGTACACTTTTCCAGTCTCCAAGTAGAGAAAACCTAGGCATTAGGTGTTACCCTCTTCCCAGGGTACCCCAAATTCCCAAGAACAATGAGAAATGTTAGTGCCTGAAAAGCTTCTTGCAATTTTATTTTGTAGTGTGAATGGAAACTTACTTAATAAAGAAATGCAGCTATAACTAGAAGAATTGACTTGTGTGGGGGTTTTGTTGTTGTTGTTGTTTGTGGGTTTTTTTTGGGGGGGGGGGGGGGGGGGTGTGCCATAGTTGGCATGGCTCGTTAACGTACTAAGACTGGCAAGAATTTCACGTAGTATTCTAAAATGGGTTTTCTTGTGAAGAGCTTAATTATATTTTTCATTTTGTTCTCACACCTCCAGACACTTAACTGAAGGAAAACAGAAAACAAATTTTTATTAGCTATTGTAATGCTCGTGTCATTTTTAACTTTAATACAAACCCTACCTCTAAATGAGTGTAATCTTGAGTCATGTGAGTCTGCTTAGAACTTGCGCTGTATTGGATCTTCATGGATTCTCCTTTCATTTCAGCCTGTGTTCTCCTTAGACTCTGATGTCCTCCTTGGTCAAAGGAAATATGTGCAAGCCACGTACAACAATACAACCAAAACCCCAGAGTCATGTAACTTCATAAATTTTATTGGTACCATTTACATATTATCAAGTTCTGTGGTGGATTATAGATTGCATAAGAAAGATAGAAGCATGTCTTTTGGAAGAAATTGTTAATCAGTTAATTGTTGCCTGCTTGCTAGTAACAGTGAATTAAAAATTTTTTGTAGTATTTGAAGGCAGGTAGTCAAGAAAGCAGTCACAAGTACTTTGTTTCCCCAGACCTCTTATCTCATCTTAGAAAGGATGCTAATAAAAGTGGTCATTTTTGTCATGGGTGAAGGCTAATTAGTTTCTGTGACTCTTTGGCTTATTTTAGATTTCAGCACTGCCTGTTCTGAGGCATCTGAATGTGTGTGAGCGACCTGGCCAGTGAAACAGCTTTAGGGTGACCTGGTTTTGAGATCTTCAGTTTTCCAGAGATATTCGGAGGAGAAATCTCCCACGTAGCTGTTCTTGTTGGAGTTCTGCAGTACCACATCTCTTCCATCTTCCGTGCCCCAGATGAATGAGATGCAAATGACAGAAAGTGTGGTGTCATGACTGTGACTATGAGGAGAGGACAGCAGATGTCATCTACCTTGACTTCA
>BJBW01012668.1:0-16882 GCA_004320125.1 Scolopax mira | reverse complement strand
CATGCTAAATGCAAGGTGCTACATGCTATAAACTCCATGCTAAATGCAACATGCTATATGCAAGGTGCTATATGCTACTTGCTAAATACAAGCTACTTGCTAACTACATCTATAAACTACATGCTAAATGCAAGGAGCTATACATTACAAGCTACACATGGAGCTACAAGCTCAATGCCAACTTCCTATGTGCTACAGGTGAAATTCCATGTGCTGCATGCAGGGTGTGACATGCCATACACATGCTATAAGCTACATGCTAAATGCAAGGTGCTACACCCTATATGTAGTCTGCTGGTGCTAGCTGCTCTATACAATGTGCTAAATGCCCTATACATCACCCCCCACTCCTGTATGCCCTGTGGCTTCTCTGGTGCCTCCAAGCCCTTCCAGGCAAGGTCTACCCCGGCGTTGCCTCCAGGATAGAACCTCATGGAAACACAACTCAGCTCCTGGGTCTTTGTGGAGCCTCCAGACGTGACCTGACCCACACTCTCCCAAGCCTCCCCTTCCCCTAGAGATGTTTCAGGGCTTCCCACGCCCCCCACCTGCCTTTATTTTTTGACCCCTTCTGGTTGTCGTTGCAGAAATGGTCTTTTCTGTCAGAAAATCCTAGTTTGGGAACGCTTGACTGGCTCTGGCCTTGCTCCTTTAACCAAGTGCTTTAAGATGGGCCGATGAAAAGCTCTTCACGGTGTGGGGATAAGAGTAGGTTTTATTTAATCCAGATGGGCTAATGGCTGGGGAATTAGGCTGAGACAGGGGCATGGAGGCCACTAAAGCTCCTGGGGAGCTTCCTGAGGGAAAAGCCTTCCAGGGAGCTGGGGATGGAGCCAAAAGCTCACCCTGGCAAGGATGGAGATGGCCAGGACCTGCCTGGGACCCGTGTGCAGGGAGGACAGAGCATCACTCTGCTTGGGACCTGCTGGTGACAGGATGTTCCCAACGCTTTGGGCTTTTCCCCTTATTATTTAAGAGAAAACCTTGGTTTTCAGTGATACCAACTCAGTCTCTCTTTGCTCGGATATCATCAAAGAGAAAAATCGAGCGAAGGATAGCCCCCTGAATTTCTAAATTCTTTTTTTTTTTTTTTTTGGAGGGGGAGGCAGGAGTTGCAGCTCTCGCCCTGCAAACTTCCCGGCTGGTAAATCCCACTGGGAAGAGGCAGAGGAGGGAGCTGGGAGGATGCAGCTGATGTGGCTGGTTTTGTTCCTTTGCCAAGCTGCTCTCTTTGCCCTTTTGTTTGCTTTCCACCGAGGCTCTTGGAGTACTGATGGGCTTGTTTTTAACTAATCACTGGCGCTCACATTATCTCTCCCCAGCATTATCTCCTTCCCGGCTTTTATTTTTTTTTTTCCCCCCCACCGTCTCCTTCCTAAAATAAACCGTCAATCAATCACGGGCTTGTTTTCCAGGATTTTGGGGCTGGTTTCGCCGCGATTGCCAAGGGCAGGGGGGCTCATAGCAAAGCGCAGGGGTAATAACCCACTGTTGGGGTTCCCTCTCTGGGATTCCTGTAAAAAAATTAGGTTTTTAGGGTCTATTTGGACTGGGGAAGGTGCGTGCCCTGCCTGTTTTCCCTCTACGTTTGACTGAGAAAAGGGGTTCATCCATCCATCCCCCCCTCCAAAACACTGTGTCAGAGCCATCCCCATGAGCTTGTCTAGTGGGGTGACCTCGAGCTCTTTTGGGGTGACCCTCTTTGCTCCATCCCTGCGATCTCACAGGTTTATCACCTGGAATACACCTGTGTCTGCAGCAGAAGCCAGTGCTGGAGCCAGTCCTTTGAAATGCAATTAGTGCTTCTATTAACTGGAAAGAAAACTATCATTAATAGGGTCTGGACAGCCCTGGCGAGGGAGGTTTGGAGCAGGGAAGAAGGTTTTTCTTGTGCTGGTCTGTGTCCACAGCAAAGCCCTGCCTGCTGGGGGCCACCCCGGAGAGGAATTTGGCCACTGGCTTTGCAGGGTTTAGCGCTCCACTCCAAGAAGGTTTGGGAAGCATCAGTAAAAACCCCCCATTTCCCAGCAGAGGCCCCTTGAGACCCAATGGAAAGGGGCTGTGAAGGTGGAAACGTGGCATCGCCAAGCCCTTCCCAGCCTCCAGACCACACATTTTTGTCTCTTCTGGTGCTGGAAGAGCATCTCCATCTGCAAAATCCTTCTTGGCTGGAAGACTTGGTGTCTCGGAGGGCCGCCAGCGTTGCAAAACAGAGCAGGGGAGGTGAGGATTTAGTTCTTCTCCTGCCCAAACCTCTGTATAATTTCCCGTTTATATAATGCCTTCGACAATATACTTGAGAGGAGAGGGTGAAGGGGATTAGCAGTGGTTATTCCAGCCTCTTTCTGCCTCCCCGTGCTTGCAGATAAATCCTGATGCTGCATCCTATCTGCCCAGGACAGGGAAAAAAGGGAGCTGGAGATCCCTCCCTTGGGATGCACCTGCTTTACACGTGTATTTATACCTACTTATTTCTTTGCAAAGGGATCTACAGCCACAGGCACAGGCTGGAGCAATGAGAGATGCTCCATGGTGGGGGTTTGCTTCTCTCCAGGAGGGCAAAGTGATGGGTGGGATGCAGGATGGTGTGGGGGAGGATGTGGTGGGGTGGTCTACCATCCATGGAAATGCTTTTTTTGGGGATAGGTTTCATGGACAACCTGGATTCGCTGGTAGCAGTGTTGCTTTTGATGGTGCTCGTGTTGGGGTGTTCGTTGGCTGGTCCCCAGGGTGAGTTTTGTTCTTGACTGGTAATGCTTGAGAAGAGTAAGATGATGAAAGGAGTGATTTTTGGCTGGTGGCTGTCATTGTCACGGGCACCGAGCGATGGCTTTGGGAACTGCTGGCTCCTCACAAAGGGCTGAGATGGACCATAACAGCAGGAGGGGAAGGAAAAGGCTCACCAAAAGCACCAGGGTCACCTCAATTTTGAGGTGGGGGGATGCGGGTGAGCTCCCTGTACCTCTTGCAGAGGGTTTCTTCATCACAACTTGGCTGTTGGCTGTGTCTTTCCTTCTGCAAAAAAAAACCCAAACAAAAAAACTCCAGGAAAATCCATGTTTTGGTTGGAAATGGTCTGGAAAGGGATTTTAATGGCCAAGTGATTTGGGTTTCCATCCTTTGCACCTCCGGGGAGCGGGGTTAAAACCTTGGCTCTAAGTTGCACTTCAGAAGATTTCCAGCCTGATTTCGGGCAGTCCCTCGATGTACCATGTTCTGAGATACTTTTTCTGCTCCATCAAGCATCTTTCTCATCTTGTAAGCCCAGAAAAGCCCTGTTCCCTGTGGAGTTAACTTCTGCACAAGCCATTAGATGACAGGGACCACGTGCAAGGGCTTTGCCATCCCACCCCCCCCCAGCTTTGAGAGCATCCCAAGAGCCAGTGGTTGAGTTTGACCACTTTTCTTGCTTTTCTCCTAAAGATATACCTGCCAAGTTGCATTGCAGAAGGACGTAGGTGACTCAGAGCAGGGTGGGAGGACTTGGGTGACTTCAGCATGCCCAGCACCCCAAAATATATACAGCAAGCTGCTGGGAACAGAGTTTTTTTCCATGTGGGATGAAGAACAGACTAGATCTGCTGATGCAGAAGCACTGTGTAATGGATAGATATTGCTCCAGAAAGGATGCAAAAGATGGATCACCATCAGGAACGAGGCTGGGTGACAACACAGCTTCCAGACAGGCCATCATTCATGGAGGAACACCTTCACCTCCACTTGGGCCATCTTCTCCTTGCAACTCGATGATGAGATTTTCCATAAGTGCCAGCCGGGGCGGCTTTATTTAAGCTACGCTTGCGTCTTACTGCGTTATTGTGGCACTTTGGGGTTTTTTTTTTTCCCTTTTTGCTTCTCTGAGGAAGTTCACAAGCGGTTGATGTATGCAAACGGGCTGGAGATAGTTGGGTTTCCTCCTGACGGGGGGAGAATTTACGCTGCTGTAATTATAGCAGCAGCGTGGGAGCGGAGCGATGCTCGAGGAAGCGCGGGCGAGCCCAGTTTTTCCAAATTAAACCCTTCTGCTCCTAGAAATGTGGCTTTAATATTGTTGGGTTGGGGGTTTTTGGGGGTTTTTTTAGAGCGGGGAAGCTACATCTGGGCGACTTCACGGTGGGAAATGATCTGGAGGGGGCAGGATTTGGGCCCTGGGATGTTAAAGATGCTGGTGCCCCCTGGGTTTGTTTTGCATGGACCCCCCCTCCCCTCCGCCTCCTGATCTGCTAAACAACCCGCCTCGTTAAAATTGAAAGGGCTTATTTAAACAATGTTATCTCTCTGGTGAAGGGAGAGAGCATATTGAATGGTTATATTTAGTGCTGGGTGTAGGACAAAGCAGATGCAGAGAGATTTTTAACGCGGGAATGTTAATTGCTTACGCCACACCGCCTCGGAGATGTATGGGGGGGTGTATATATATATATATTTATTTTTTTAATATATATCTATGCAACACGCACATGCTCAGCCCCCCATGTACTTGGTGAGGACGAGGATGGGAGTCGAACATCCCTCTTTGATTTGCTTCTTGACCTTTTTTCACCCCGGGAAGCCTGTCCTCGCAGGGCAAAGTGATGCCACTCTGGGCGCTGGGTACCCCCCCCTCCAAAAACACACAGCAGGAGGGATGCACTCTGTTCGACGGGGGTCTGCGCAGCCCCCCTCCTCTTTCTGCCCCCCCAAAACAGGTTGGGGCTGGGAAGGAGAGCACTTAGAGGCTTCCAAATGGACTGTTTAACAACCCCAGCCGTGCTCTCCCCGCCGGCGAGGAAAGCCTACTGCATTACCCAGCCTCTATTACCCACCCTCCCGGGAGCACTGAATTAAAGGAAATATTTTATGATCCTACGCTTCGTTATGTTTTATTAAAAGCAGAGCATCGGCCTCCCCTGCCACATTCATCAGATCAGAGGCTCTGTTGGTGGGTTTTTTTGTTGTTTTATTTTTTTTTCCCCTCCCAAGCTCTGGCTGCCGTCGCGGTTGTTCGCAAAGCATCGGGTTGGCTGTAGGGCCGGTCCAAGGCCTCCTGGCAGAGGAGGAAAATATGCAATGGGGTGAAAAAACGTGGCTGATTTGGTTTATCTAAGGATGTTAAGCCTCCAAACTGGCTTGGGGCTGTGGAGTCATGCAGCAGAAATAGGTGGTGGATGCAGGAACGGGGATGGACGTGGGGAAGTGGAGTGATGGGGAGATGTCATCCCACGGAGGGATTTGAGTCATGGATGGAGATGAGCACATCCCCTTGGAAAGATGCTCAGAAAAGCCTCCCCCCCCCTTTTTTTATTTTAGGTTTGGGTGATCAAACACTCTCTAGCTCTGGGCAATCCTGCTTCGGCGGGGGAGTTGGACTAGATGATCTCTACGGTCCCTTCCAACTCTAAAAAAAAATTCAGTGAAAATTTAGTGAAACCCAGACTGGGAGAACCTCCAGGATATCGCTGTTTTGGGGGAAAAGACCCTGAAAAATGCCAACATCCCCTTGGCAGAGCTAAAGTAGCGAGCGGGGCTGGGAGTTTTGCTGTATCAACCCGTGAGATCAGCAGCGAGAAGCCGGACAAATATTGATAGCCAGGCATATCTGGAAGCAATTGGGAGACAGAAAGGTATTAATTAGCAGTTATTTCTCAATGGTGCAGAGATGGATAGGGATTAAGGTAACAGCCATGTGCATCCTCTTTGTAAGAGCGGCAAAGTAACGGTAAATCAGCGTTATGAATCGGTGCTGTAAGAGGGAGATATGTTTTAATCTTATTAGCGGCGCGGCATTACTGGGAGAGCAAAGGGATTATTAATCACGGAGCATAAATCGGGGAGAAGAGGGTAGCTTCAAATTAGCAACACTGCTTTGTGCAGCAGAGAAGGGTAGGGGAGCTGGAGGGGAAGGGGCAGCAGGTGGAGGCTGAGTGAGGGGGAAGGTACCGAGGGAAAGGGCAAAAAGCCTGTGCTGGGGGATGAGGGAGAGGATGGGAAGTGGATGCCCTTCATCCCAGCCAAATCAGTGCCTGGGAGTAAGTGAAGGAGTGGGACAGTGCTGTAGGATATACAGATATCTGTCCCATCAATCCATCCCTCCCTCCCTCCCTCTCTCCCTCCCTCCTTTCCTCCCTTCCATCATCCATCCCTCCATCCACCTATCCCTTCATTGCTCTATCCCTCTCTTCTTCAGTCTGTCCTTCCCTCTATCCCTCCATCCCTCCATTGCTCCCTCTAACCCTCCTTCCTTTCCTTCATCCCTCCATCGCTCCCTCTCTTCCTCCATCCATCCCTTCCTAGACCCCACTATCCTTCCCTCTATCCCTCCATCCTGTCCTTCATCCCTCCATTGCTCACTCTATTCCTCCATCCATCCCTTCATCCCTCCATCCCTCTATTCTTCCACCCATCCCTTCTTTCACCCCTTTATCCTTCCCTCTATCCCATCCTTCATCCCAGCATCACTCCCTCTATTCCTCCATCCCTTCCTTCATCCCTCTATTCCTCCATCCATCCCTTCCTTCATCCCACTATCTTTCCCTCTATCCCTCCATCCTGTCCTTCATCCCTCCATCTCTCCCTCTATTCTGCCATCTATCCCTTCCTCCATCCCTCCAATTTTCTATCTATCCCTTTCTTCATCCCTCCCTCTGTCGTTCCTTCCTCTCTTCATCCTTCTGTCCTTCCCTCCATCCCTTTCCCCCATACAGAGCCAGCAGAAGACACCGGCTGCCTCGGGAGCCCTCCCCGTGGGAGCCCAGAGGGTTTTGCAGCGGTGGAGGAGAGGAGCAAAGTGGTTTTGGCTGCTTTTAAGCACCCAACTCAGCTCCCAGCGGTGCCAATCTGGCTGCCTCAGGCTCCCTCGAGGTTGTTTTTGGGGTAAAATTCTGCACGTCTCACTCTAAAATGCAAGAAAATGTGGATTTTTTTGTTGTTGTTTTTAGCTCTTGGGACTTCTACCCAGTACCAGGCTTTATTTTCCTCTTTCCTCTGCCTGAGGTTGTGGCTTTAGAAAAGTTGTTCAGAAGGAAAATGGAAAAAAATATTAATAATAATAATAATAAACACTTTCCAGTTACACAGAGCAGGAATCGATGGCGTGGGCAGAGATCGCTCCCGGCAGACACCTGGGGAGGGAGGGGGGGAATCGATGGCTGCCTCGTTTGTCACCAATCAGAAATCTGGGATAATTGGATTTCCTGCAAAAAAAGAGGAATAAATAAGCAAATTCATCATCTGGGTCATGGTCACCAACTTCTCCTGGGCCACCTTGGTGCTGCAAAACCCTGCTGGGACTCCTAACTCGGTGAGAGACTTAACGGCAGCACCTAAACCTAAATCTTCATACTTAATTTCTTGGGTGAAATTAATGATTTTCCCCCTTTCTGCCCACCCCACGCCTGCGTATCTCCTGCTAAAGCTGGAAGAAGAGAAGGTTTAGGGAGGATTGTGGGGTTTCAGATGAAAAAACCTCAAAACTCTGCTGATTTTTCCCCTCGCTGTTATTCCGGGATGGGAATTTTGCTGGATCTCAGATGGGTTTGCGAAGGGTTTCGCTTTCCCCGTTACAAGTGGGGAAACTGAGGCACGGAAGGCGACTTGGCTCCAAAAGGCATCCTCTGAGCAGCTCCCTGCTCTGCTAATTAACCCTGGCTGGGATTATGCTCCAGCCTAGATTAACACCATCAGCAAGTGGTTTCAAATAATCAGCTGCTGGTGTCGTAATCCTCACCCTGAGGATGAAGCAGCAGCAAAACCACGGGCTCCTGCCTGCATGTCCCTTCACAGTTTGCCCAAGAAAAGGATCAATCTTTGCTGGGGGCTCAGCATCCTTTTTTTCCCAGGTTTCAACATCTGTATCTGATCCATCAGCTTCACTTTGGAGTCTAACCAACCCGGCTGGATACAAATAATTTGCTTGTTTGGGTTTTTTGCCTCCTGAATTGCATCTCTGGGATGGTTTTTTATTGTTTTTTGGCTCAGCAGAGCTTTTGGTGCTGGTTGGAGACGAGACCCTTGATCCCAGGTGAGGTTTTCCATAATCCCCCCTGCTCGGGATAGGGGGGCACCTTCCTGATACCCACACAGAGATGCCAGAAGGGATCCAGCTGATGGGGGGGAATCTCTTCTGCGTCTGAGCTTGTTGCTGGGGAGAGGGGGGGGCTGGATATTTGCTGGTGGGAGGGGGGGGAAAAAAAAAGCCCATTTCCAATTCTTTGCAGAACAGGATGCCAGACTTAATTCTGGATTAAAGCCCACATCTGCCCTAGGGAGGGGTATCACTGGAGATCAGGAGTTGCCACCACGCTCGCCATGATGCTGTTTGATTAAAAATGATGAAAAAGCCAGGGTGAGGGGGTGGGGGGGTGAATTTTTTAGCATGCTAAGGCAGCAGGGTCCCTGGGCATCCCAGCCTCGAGCATCGACCCACATCATGCCCCGGCGTTGGGATGTACCCTGCTCTATTGCAAGGTATTTTGGGGGGATGCTGCACCATCCCAGAGGAATTGGGGGGGCTCCTGCTCTGCAAAAGTGGGGTGGCAGGAAAAACTCCACGTCCTGTGAGCTTGGGAGTTGCTGGGGAAAGACAGGAGACATCTCCCCCCCCCCTACAACTCTCCATGGAAATACATGCAATTACAGCACTTGGTGGAAAAACCCTCCACATTGCGCTGTGCAGCGGGGGGGGGATGAGCTGGTAAAGTGATAATGGGGTAAAATAAGAAAGAATTGGGGGGGGGGGGGGGGGGGGGGCGGGGGTGGGGGGGGGCGGGGGGGGGGGGGGGGGGGGGGAGGGGGAAATGGGGGAAAAGAAAGAAGGTTGGGGGGGGGGGGGGGGTAGCAGGTCTCGAGGTTAATTAGGATCTGTAATGAGGTGCTATTAGGCAAAGGAGAAAGCAAATCTCTCCTGGGAGTTATTAGAAGGGGCACGCAGGAGGGAATTACTGCTCCACCGGGGGGGGAAGGGGGGGTGGCAGCAGTTTTGGGTGGAAAACTTGAAGGCAAATCCAGCTGGTGGGGGGGAAATCCGCAGGAAAGCAAGAAATCCTGCAGGATCTGGGTTTGTTTCATTGGAGAAGGGGGGGAAATTGGGGGGGGGAGGCGAGGGGAGGGGTGCCCCCTTAGAGCCACTGCAAGGCAGCATCTGGGGGGGACGGGTGGCATCTCCCACCCCTCACACCAGATGTTTGGGCAACATCTGCTGGCTTCAGCTCACGGGCTGGGGGGAGCAAAATTGGGGTGCAGTTGGTTTAGAGGACTCTGCCTTCAATAGCTGCTGGGGGAGAGGGTCAAACAGCATGAATCACTGCAGGCGATCAGCCCCTATTTGCATATATGCATACATGCAGATGAAGAGCCTGATCTCCATTTAAAAAACGGGGCATCTGAGGGCCAGGGTGTGTTTTGGGCTTCGTTTTGGCACCAGCCAAAGAGAAACCAAGAGGTGCCGTGGCTCTGGGTCACGCCACTGGGTTTTGGGGGGAATTCTCTTCCAGACTCAGTTTCCCTGCTTTTCTGAGACAAAACATCATTTAGGACTCTGAAAACCCAAAAAAAACCCCAAAATCAGAGTGGCCAAATCCTTAAATAACCCGTAAAACCAGGGGGGCAAAGGAAGATGACCGATGAGCAACGTAATGATGACAAACACTCTTCCCTTCCAAAAAACCCAACCCATGGCAGGTGGTGGCCACCAATTTTAGCCACCAAATTTATAAACAGTTATAATTTATAACAGGCGTTACCTTTTAATGGCAGTATCAACGGTGTGAAGATGGGGTAGTAAAATATACTCCTCTCCCCCCACTCCCCCCCCTGGCCCCGGCATCGTTAAGAGATGAAGGCGTGCGACACGTGTGTGTGTTTTTAGGGGTTGGGGGGAGAAATTATAAATAAAACTTTACTGCGCCAGGCTAAGTGCTGCTAAACCTACTTCACGTCTGCACGGCGGCGGGAGATAAATATTCAACCTATAATTTATGTACATGGCTTCCCAGCCTCCACGGGGGACAGGGAGGGGGGGGTCGGGTAGCAGCTAATAAAATACAATATATCAGGAAGACTTATCAATGACGTGTAGGCCTTAGGAATATGGTTTAGTGATATTTGGTTTTTTTGTCAGGGTTAGGTCGATGGTTGGACTAGATGATCGTTGAGGTTCTCTTCCAACCCAGACAATTCTATGGTTCTGTGCCGTGGTCAAGGCCCTGCTGATAATCTTCCTGGGGGGGTGGTGAGACCTGTCGTCTTCATGTTGACTGTTCTTTTTTTGGGGGGGTTGATTGATGGGGTTTCAGGGTTGGGTGGGGGTTTCCCAAGCAGCTGTTGGGTTTGGTTGAGTTTCTGGTGTTTCTCCATGTAGGGAAATGCTCATCTAGGGGTAACCTCAGTTTTCAGGCTTGGGGGTGTTTGAAATATTACCCGAATGGAAGATATTTCCCATTCATCCCTGTAAGGTATCCCTAAAACTGCTCCCTGGTGTCCAGTGCCTGTTGTTACCCTCTAAAACCTCTGTTTTCTTGCGTTTGCCCCCAGATTTCCACTTCACCATCTAGAGTATCTCTCGTTGGTTATCGATGGTGGGTTTGGCTCCGTGGTGGCTCACATCCATCAGGGTGGGCAGGATGCAGACCTGGGCTTCACAACTTCAGGGTTTACACCCCCAACGTTGCATCTGAGTTTCTCTCTGGGAAATCACCTCATCTTTAGGCTGAGGGGTCCATGGAGCATCCAAATGATGCCTCCAACCTCATCCCGGGGTGTTTGTAGCAGAGCACGGGCTCACTCCAGTCGTTTTGCCTCAGAACTTCCATCTTTTGGCTAGAACGACTGATTTCCTGAGGATTTGGGGCAAACACCTTGCTGGAGATGTGCTACGAGCACTAACTCGGCGCTGCCAAGTAAAAGAAGCCGAGCTGGAAATGAACTTTCTCATCTTGTGCTCCGATGAGCTGGAACAGCCTTCCCAATGAGCCTTCACTTAGAAAAACGTGTCATGAAGACCTTAAAGTGGGTTTTGTTTCAGTCCCTGCCCAAGCCACGAGGCCGGTATCAGCGGCCCTATCTGCCAGGGATTTGTTTGTCGGGAGTAACACGTCAAAGGTGGTTGATGGGCTTGTAAAAAGCTGGTGTTTACGTCTATTTTATTAGCTGGTGCTTGGTGATGGGTAGAGCTGGTGCTTGAGTAGTTGATGGAAGAATTAGAGGAGAAGGAGGAGGTGGAAAGGCTGGAAGGAGGAGGTGGAAACACCATAAGGAGGAGGTGGAGATGGAGAAGGGGCGGGAGATGGGTGTTGGAGATGGTAAAGGAGACATCCCGAGGCTCCCACCACCCACATGGAATCATAGAATTGCCCAGGTTGGAAAGGACCTTTAAGATCATCAAGTCCAACCATCAAGCTGACTGATAAAAAGACCCATGGCTCTAATAGAATGATAGAATTGAAATCACCCAATCGCCATTCACCCATTCCTTTTGTGTGCCCCCAAGTGGCCCGAACTCTTCCTTTCTGCGTCCGAGGTCATTTACCATGACAAGGTTGTGCTGACGTGCGTGGAAAAAAAAACAAACCACTGAGCCAAAGCATTTGTAACATGTTTTTAGCCCAGCGTGATCCATTTTGAGCCTTGCTCTTTGCTTCTCTGCAGCCTGCACCGTACCAGGGCTTAGCTCCAGGCGCCGGCGTATCAGAGCCAATCTCTGCCCTGAAGAATGTAAAAATGACTCTAGTGTTCATAACAAGGACAAAACCTGTCTAAAAAAAACTATTTTTTTTTTCTTAAGGTATCATAGAATCGTTTGAGTTGGAAACTCAAAAAGCTCCCACCAGAGCTCCCAGGTTGCTCAAAGGCCCCTCCAACCTGCCCTTGAACCCCTCCAGGGATGGAGCAGCCACAGCTTCTCTGGGCAACCTGGGCCAGGCTCTCACCACCCTCACACCAAAGAATTTCCTTCTGGTGTCTAATCTAAATCTCTCCTCTTCCAGTTTAAAATCTCAACGGGATTTGGTCACCAGCATGGAAATCGTTGGAAGTTGGGTTTGCTTTTTTGCTTGATACTCCCACAAAGTAAGCACAAAAAAAAAAAAAAAGCTCTGGACCTGGACGTGGTGATAAATTTTGAGCAGCAAAGCTTAAAAAAACCCCATCGTTTTGTGGAGTTGTGACAGGTTTTGATCATTAAATCCTAACTGCAGCAGACCCCTTAGGGCTTGTCCGTTCCCGGCAGCCCCGATGAAGTGGTTTTCTCACTTAATCTTGAATTTAAAAGGGGTCGAGAGGCCAAACCGGCCACGCTGGATCGAAGTATTGATTAAAGTTATCGATTTACATTACAAAGAGCTAACAAGATGCATCCGTAGGATCTGTCGGGTTCAACGTGCCTCTTGCATCTTCTTTAGGTGGAGAAAAATGTACCAAAGCATAATCTACACCCACTCCCTATATATTCTATAAGTTTTCTCCCTGGTTCTGCCATACCTAAGGATGTAAGGGCTGGTCCAACAACACACCACACCCCCATCAAGAATAATTAGAGGTCCAGCTGCAAAGCGTTTCCTCCCACTTATGCAAATAGGTGAGGTAAGAGGCAACTAATTAAACGTCTGCATTTTAATACACGGCGGTGTGAAGGAAGATGAATTTTAATTACCGGCTCTTAATTGTTTGGTCGGCCTGTTAATATCCTATTTACACAGTATTAATGCAATTTGCTCTCTGCCAGCGGGGGCTCTTCCTGGCGGTGGGTAAGGCCGGGCTTTGTGGGATTTAGTTCAGGAAAACAGCTCCCGTTTCCCAAACTCCAGCCCAATTTTTGAGGTGGGTGTGGGGATGCTCAGCCGGCTCGGCTTTTGGGCCCTCTCGAAGGAAAAGCTGGGAATTCAAGCCAAATTGAGGCAGCTTGTGTTATTACAAAACACAAACAGGCTCCCCCCCCCCCAAAAAAAAAAAGTTTAATTATTATTTTTTCCCCCTTTTGCAAAAGGACCGCGCAACGCTGACTCCATCCAGCACATCCCATTCCCCTCGCTGTTGTTAAACCTGTGTTAAAACACTTACTCCTCTGGTTTAAAAGAAAAAAAAAATTTAAAAAAAAATCAATGGAGTGGCTTTCTAGGAGGAAAACCTCAAGATTCAGCAAAATTTGGCCGCTCTGGATTGGGACAGATGCGAATTCCTGCCCTCCTGGGTTAGCAGGGAGAGGCAGCAGCGCATTATAATTGTAAATTGTCCTGGAATATCATAAATAAAGCATCGCCGGAGCTGGGGGGGGGTAAAGGGGGGGTGGGAGGAAGGTATTTGCTGCGCTGGCAGGAACGGGAGCAACTGCTGGCGTTTAATCTTTAATGAACAAGATGTTGCAAAGTGCTGGAAGTCGCCGCGCCTTTGCTTAATGCTCCTCAGTCCCTGTCCCCCGGGGGGGGGCTCACGCAGGGCCCTGACCCCTCAGTGACGTCTGTGTCCCATCATCTTCCTCTGCTGAAGAACGGGGAGCAGGATCCCTCCCTGCTTTTGGGGTTTTTTTGGGGGGGGGGGGGGTGTGATGGCATCCCAGTGGGGCTCTTTTCCAAGAGGTGAAGTGCCTCCTCCAGCAGTAAATACCTTAAATTCTGGAAAATTATGATTAAGGGGGAGTCTTGGTCCCTTCCCCACCCCCTCCCTCCTTGTATTTGCACCCCAAAATACCAGTTTGGAGTGCCGGAAGGAGGCAGAGGAATTAGTGTGAATTATGTATGAGCCCCACTAATCATGGGCTGATTAAAATGATGATGTGTTAATATTTTCTCTCCCCGTCGTCGCCTCCGCTGAGGGGGACGTGTCGGCACCTGAGGGATGGGGGGGACATGGGTGGGGGCCGGTGGGTCCCCACGTGGCCCCTCCTCCAGCTCCATCCCCACCTGTTGCTCCCCTCTGATCCCTGGAAATGCCCCTCTGAGCATTCCCAAATCTCAGGACAGGGACATGTCCCAAAGGGGTGAAACCCATCATCGCTTTGAGGTTGGCTTTTTGGAAAGCACCGGAAGGTGGGAAATCAGGGAACAGGAGCGCCCATCGATATGAATAAAATTAATATTTGATTTAGATGTAGCTTAAAATTATCAGGCAGGTGGGGGAGACGTGGAGGGGTTGGTTTGTGGTTGGTTCCATCACCCTGGGGGTTTTCAGGAGCACCCAGGGGTGAGGGGGGACCTCAACCTTTTTGGGGAGTTCAACCACGCGAGAGATTTTCGTGGAGCTCCCGGCTGCTCTGACGTGCAAAAATCCTCCCCCCACCCCATCCCGGGATGCTGAAATGGGGCAGAAATGGGGCTTTCTCAGTAGAAGCATCCTACCACCTCCTCCGCTTGCGGGGCCAGGGTGAAACCTGCCTCCTCCCTCGCAGCTATTTTGTAATTGAAAGTGCTGAGCGTGTTACAATGTGCTCCTTTTATTAATGTGTCACTCCTGATTTAAAAGGACATTTCATTTATCTCTCCCTTTCCCCTCCCTTTTTTTTTTCCTTTCTTTTTTTTTTTTGTTTCTTTTTTCTTCTTCTTTCTCCCCCCCCCCCCCTTCTCTCTTGGATGTCACAAGAATTCCCACCGCTCCCCAGCAAAAAAGATTCTTTTCTCCCCAGGGATGCAATCTAATCAGAGGGCTGAATTTCCATAGGTCAGAATCTAATCAGAGGGTGGCCCAGCACAGCTTTCACTATGAAATATGTCTTATTTAAAAAGAGCAAAGGGGAAGGAGAGGAGCTTCAGGGTGCAGAGCTGCCTTTGGGATGCTGCTGATGGCAGAGGATGACGGAGATTCTGGGTTGGGCTCCTCCTTTGGAGACGCAAATCTGGTGCTCAGCCTTCTTCAAAATCCTTAAAATTCAGCCATACCTGGCGCTGCTGGTTTCTTCTCCCCGGTAAATCCAAAAAAAGGGACTAAACTGGGGATTTTGAGGACCGGTGGTGACACTTTGCCGAGCTCCTCTGTGTGAAAGCAAAGGGAAGGGGGGGGACGAGGGATGAGGTTCACACCTCAGCTGCAGCAAAACAGCAGGTTTTGGATGGCTCCATCTGGATCCCTGCTTTATTTTTCGACACCTGGCTTTATTATCCCTGCTTTTCCCCCTCCCCTCTACACATCCTTAGCATTTTGGGAGCTGGCTCCTCCAGGGACTGCACATCTGTTCCTCTCGCCCGTGCTCTTTGCCTCCTCCTTTTTCCCATTTTCTGGGCTGATTTTGCTCTGAATTTGGACAACTGATGCTCTTTGAGCGGGGGGGGGTTTTGCCTCCCCTCCCCTTCCAGGCATTGCTGGGGCTCCAGCATCAGCCCTCTGCGGGGTCCCTGTCCCCCCGTGGCACTGGTGCAATAAATCATGAAGTTTCAGAGCTTCAGCTTTGCCATGGAGGATCTCCTCTGGAGCGGAAGAGCAGGAGCATCCCATGGTTATATTCCCATATTTTTAAGGACTTGAGTTCTCCCAGCACAGACGAGTCCCAGTTACTGGGTGTAGAGGTGGGAACTGGTGGGCTGTAGCCTGCCTGATATCTCAGAATGGTTTTGCAGCAAAGGGGAAAAAAAAAACCCAACCTATTCTGGCTTTTTTGAGCCATTTAGAAGATGCAGGTTGGGGATGTAGCCACAGGGGGATCCGTGCGGGTAAATCCTTGGGCCCTGAGCTTGGTCATTTTTGACTTTAAAGAGCCACCAACCATCAGGAGATGCTCTAAGGGCCACCAAACCCCCTGGCTGGACTGTGATGGGGATGCTCCAGCTTCCCGTTGCTGGGAAGGGGGATGGAAAACCACACGGAGACGCTGCCGTTCTGAGCCAGGAGCTCCTCTGTCTCCGTAATTCCAGCACGAGGGAAAACTCCATCTTTGCTCCATCTTTGCCACCCGTCAGTTCTGCCACCAGCTTTATTTAATCACCCCCTTGATCCTCGCCGGGGGCAGAAGGGAGATGTAATCTCACCCGGCGGCGGTTGATGAAGAGGCAGAGCTTTTCCCCGCGCAGCGGAGCCTTCCTCCCCAAAACAGTGGCTCATCCCTCCCACTCCCCCCCCCCTCATTTTGCTTTTGTGCCTGTTGCTCATCTCAGCTTTTGGAAACATCAAGAGCGAAGCCGGAGAAAGCGGGGCACCTGCTGCGAGACCTCGCCTGATCTTCCTCACATCCCTCCTCCTCCTCCTTCTCCTCCTCCTCCTCTTCCCTCTCCCATCGCTGCCTCTCTACATCTGCAAAGCCCCAAATTGGAGGGGACCCCGTGCTGCATTGGCAGCCGCCAGGAATTAATCCCTGCTTTAACCTGCTAAAATAAACCCCCTCCAGGCGAGGAGGGAGGCTGGAAAGAAGCTGGTGCCGGAGGAGGGGGGCTGCTGGCGGGGATTTGGGGGTGCCCACAGCAGAGAGAGGGCGTCAGGCTGGGATTGCGACGTTATAAACTGTTATAAAATATTAAAACCGTTATAAAACCAGCATTTTGGGGCTGAAAACAGCCCTTAATTTCACCCCCATCCCTGCTCACCACCTCTGTCTCCCCTTCACCCGCCTTTCCACGCTGCAAAGCGGCTGCAACCAGCCACCTGCAGCAGCAAACCTGCTTTTGCAATGCACCCCACCACCCCCAAGGGAAAAAAAAAGAAAAAAAAAGCAGTGCCAAGAGCTTTTCTTGGATTTTACAGCCCCGTGCTCGACATGCCCCGGGCCACACTGTCTGGCACGTGTGAGCGCAGCGTGCTCTCCCGCAGGTCACGGCCGAGATTTATTGCAAAAACACCAGGAACATGTTTTACAAGCGATGTGAGCCTCCGGTGGCTGCCTGCAGGATGTATAAAATCACCTTCCCTCTGGTTTTGGGGGTTTTTTTTGAGGGGAGCGACAAGACACGGTGCTCTTGTGGCCAAGAAGGCCAATGGCATCCTGGGGGGC